>JAIPRL010006589.1:0-26668 GCA_025469235.1 Pemphigus obesinymphae
TTCATACTAATATTAATGTGTAACAGATAGTAGGTACTTATTAGATATTTCAATATATTTATAATATTGGACAAACATAATTAATTAAAAATATAGCTCAACACGAAAATATCGACAGTTTCGACACTAAAACTAAACTGGCGCATGAGCCAATAAAACGAAAATTTACTTAAATTTACCTCATATTTTCTTGTACCTACCCGTCTTAATATTGGCTTATCGTGATTGGAAATTTCCCAAAATAACAATATTATATGACAATTAAATATTGCAATAATAATACGAAGATAATGAGATCCACGAATCACACTAATATTATAGTTTTCATAATATATGTAATTTTATTTATATATAAAGTATAAAGAACAATATATACTTATCTAAATAGTGGAATTAGTCAAATTTCCTATACTTAAAAGTAAAAATCTCATCCAATTTTGAATTGTTGTCTAGACAAAATTTAACATAATTTGGATAGTTTTGTATAAAGTTAACATGTTAAGATTTCCAAAAAGTGACTTATTAAGTTAATTTTAAAAAAGAAACGCGTTAAGTAACTTAATTAAAATTAACTTGATTTCAATTTTTAACTCGTTAATGCCCAGCCTTGCATATTTGTACATGTCTAGTTTTACCGATATATTATGCACAAGCAGATACAATTTCATGAAAATCATAAAAAGTAATTAAAATTGGAAATTCTTCGTAGACGTAAATTTTGAAACTAAAACAAGTATAATATTATTTTGTATTTATACGCAGATACTTACATAGTACATATCCCATATTATGATAAATGGACCCATCTTGTCAATTGTTTTTACGATGTATCCAGACCAAACATAATTTACTCGTTTCCATATTCCCGGTGGATTTTATATAATTAAAAAATACATTTATGCATAAATTATTCTCATACAATTATTTAAAATTTTTACGTACTTTGTTTGTACATGTAGAATATATGGTAGGTAACCATATTTTTATAAGTAGTCATAGATCGTCCGACTTGTTTTACGTTGTTTCTATGTAGGTACCTATAATTCCTTTAAATCAATAAAAAAAAAAAAACAAATTAATTTATAAATGTAATTTGTAGGTGATTAATTAATAATAGATATATCGATCATTAAGTTCAAGACTGCAGCAAAAAAACGGAAAAAAATGTTCTCAGTACACGAATATAAAACATAAAAAGTACATTCAAAGTTAAACAAGTATACCTTTATGCTTTATATCCATCGATCAATAATTTAACTAATTTTCTTTATTCAACTGTAATAATATAATGAATGATGTAGAATGATTTTAATAAAATTTGTATAAGTTTTGCAGTCTTAAATCTCAATCGGTTTATTTTTATTTACATAAACATATTTAAAGTAATGACAAATACCTACTCACAAATATTAATAAAGACTAGTAAAATAATAAAATAAATTATTTACATAGAATCAAATTAAACGTTTACCACTAAAAACATCGATGAAATACACACAGATGAGTGCAGCGAAGAAAAACAACGACAATAATTATTATATTATTCATTATTAATGTATAAACATTTTATATAAAATGGTTAATAGACATCATGATTTTTCATAGGGTTGAAAGCGGTCTATTATTCTAAGGAGTTTAGTATTTATTAAATTATTATGAGATATTCTTATGTGCAAATGCACAAGTCATCGAGAGTCTGCTCAAAAACATTTTTGGCTACCTATGTAAAGTGTAAAATAATGGTAATTAAGCACACTATAAATAATTTAGGTGTATTTGAAAACGAATTTAAATTCATAAATTTTCATTTAAGATTTAACGTGAAAAATAGTTTGAATTCAATTATTATACTGTAATTCGTTATAAGATATTTTCATTTTTTTCACATTAATCATTTAATTTAAATTGTTATTCCTACAAAACATAAAATAAAAATAAATGAAGTCAAATTAATATTCAAAATTTAATTTTGACTAACTAGGTACTGGAAATATACTATTACCTTATTGGTCTAAATAAACGTAGGGTATATTCATTTTCAACCATCAAAACAGTTTAGTATATTAATGTTAAACTGCAAGATAGCAACTAAAACGTAAAGTGTATAATAATATAAATGTATAATATACCAATATCCAGTAGGTAGCCAAGTTAACGCGGCTTATAAAAATGAAAAACAAAACAATAGACCCACGAAACAGCATTCTTCATTATAATATACAGGTGTTTTAATTATACAATCAGTGGCGAACGTAGGGGTAGGGTTCTAGGGTTATAACCTCCCCCCCCAAAAAAAAAATGTTTTTCCTCCCAAAATTTTTTTTTTAGGTTTTATTATTGATAATTTTTACGGCTAATTTTAGTACAATTAAAAAACGTCTATAAATATCATGGACTAAGATATACCTAGGTACGTATTATAGACATAAAAGAAAACTATATTTGTTAAATATGTCTATGGTTCATAAACGCGTTGTTAATTTATCAAATCAAATTAACTCTTACTGCCGGATTAAGAAATGCATGTAAACACTTAAATATGCATTAATGACTCGCAGTGATTAGGTTATCAATTATTACTTATCAGATATCATAGTTATTCTACTTTTTTGGATTCTAATCAACGGAAATTGTGTTAAAAATTTAGTTGAGTTTAGGTACTTAGGTATTGACAAAGTTATAGTTTGTTATTCAGCTACAAATAATTATGAGTGCTAAAAGAAAAGATTGCCCAATATATTTTTTTTTTTTCAAGCTAAACCATTAGCTGATGTTGATACTTCAGAATTTGAAGTTCATCCTGATGACCCATTTCCTTTACCACAAAGAGAGATAGTAGGGTCACAAAACCTAATTTTGATAAGTACTCAAATACAAATTTTAACACATTCAATTTCAGTTAATATTTAGTATTTACTTACTTTTTATTATTTTGAATAAACATCTGTATAACTTTTTATTATTTATGTAGCTATGTATAAAAGTTCAGAAATATAAATATTACAAGTACAAATAAATTTTTAAGTAATTTGTATAGATGTAAGTAGGTACTTAATCAATAATAAGCTGTCAAAAAAGTTATGTTCTAAAATTCATCATTAATGACGGAGGTCCAAATCATCTAGGATGGTAAGATAAGCATGGGTAGGTATTTAACATACCTATTTTACATAAAAAAATTAATTGAGTAAATAAAAGCTGCTTTGTAATATAGTTTTAGTAGATACATAGCTATTTTATCGCTTGCTTTTTAAAATTTGTGAAAATAGGTGGGTACCTAAAAAGTATTTATAGTTTTGGTTGAATGGGTATTGCATAATAAGTAAATAATATACTTTTTTACCAATAAATTTTATAACTCAATTGTTTGTATTTAAACATTTTTAAATTTTAATAATAAAAATTGTATAAATATAATTCATAGGTAGGTATAAATATATATATATTTGTTAGGATTATACATAGATATGCTTATATAAGTGTTCTATAGTAAAATATATTGTGTGAATTGGTAATAACTTTAATTAGATATTTAAGTAGGTATTTGATAAAAATTAAATATGTTTTTAATTCTTAAAAACACTTATATAAATTGTTATATATAGGTACAGATGTATAATTTTTAAATAGGTATGTTATCACAAACATTTTAAGCACTAAAGTACCTTTAAGTTCAGCGTTCAGGTACTCATCCAGAAACTTTGCATGTCATAAGTCTATTAATTTAATCGAATAAGCTTAGTTAAACTTGTCTTAAAGCTTTTACTATGTCTTAAATCTATTTAAATATCTATTGGTTGTTTTTAAATAATGCTATCTGATTCATATGTTTTTTTTTTTGTATTTTTATGTAATATACTGTTTTAATTTTTCTCCTATTAACTACATTTTAACTGAATTATTTGAATGCTTTTTCTCTTGGTTATTTATTATTGCTAATTTGGTAGTTGCTTATTAATCCTAATTTTTAGGAAAATGTTGAATATAAAAATGTTGTTGAAGTAAAAATTCAAAAAAACTGCTAAGAGAATGTTTCTTGTCATGTTGGAAAAACAGTAAGTTGATACTTTATGATGTCTAAATTGTTGTAGCTGTAGGTGGTATATTCATATCGGTCAGTGGTCTCATTACTTGAAAAATGCATTTCTGAGTAATTTTGATTTTGTATTCTATAATTTTTGTTTAAAAACAACTAAATATTTTAAATGAATTAAACACTAGGTTTACTTTGGATGTATACTTTTAAAATAATAGTTTAAATCTAAATATTATGCACCAATAATTATTACAATTATTAAAAATATAATGTACATATAAGGTACCTACCTATATTTTATAATATTTTATCAACTATAAATAATTATTAGTAAAGCATTGTATTTCTTTATTTAAAATGATTAAATAGTGATACTTATGCATATTAAAATTTAATTAAATTAAATTAACTACATTGGTACCTAAGTTTAATTTTAAAAAGTTGAACAACCAAAATTGTATTCCTATATAGTTTATCATTTATTTTATTACTAGAACATTGTTATGATTATCAAATAAAATACAAGAATTAAAACAAATATATTAAAATAGGAATTTGGAACAATTATTTTGTGTTTTAATGTTGGTATAACATCCTAGTTCAGCTATAGAGTGGGGGATATGAAGGGTGAAGCCTCTCACTGGTCTATGATAAACCTATAGTGAAAGCCTTAACCGAACTAAAATCCTGCATACGCTACTGTATACAATTATGTTTATTTTATTTTTCTGTGAAATTTCGACTAGAACCATTTTTCGATATATATAGTATCTAAATTTAGTCAAGATGATAAATTTAAATGGGTAATTTTTTGATTTTTTTATAATTTATAAGGAATAACTAAACCGTGAAACATAAAAACTGGTTATTACATATTTCCTTATAATTTAGAAAATAATTGTTTAAAAAAATTGTGTGTAATTTTTTAGTGTGGTTACTAAAACATACATATTCAAATGATAAGTGTATAACTGAATTACATGAAAAAATGAATTAAATAAATTCAAAAATATATCCACAAAATGGGATCACATATACATATTATAGGTATCACGAAAAAAAAAAAACTTAGTTATTGTAAATAATAGTTGTAACTATTTTGGTTGGTCTAACTAAATACCAACTGAATAATTACATTGGGAGCACTAAAAGTACCTATATAGTTGGTTTTTATTTTTAATTAATTACACAGTTAATAGTAATTGTAACAATATTATTTAGTTATTAGGTATAACATTTAACCATAGTAAAAGGTTCAAGTATTACGTCCAGAAAGATTAAAATCTAACATGTGTTAATATATATTATATTAGTATAATATTTGGTTAAATTAATCAAAATATATAGTTTAAATATTTTATTTAATTGATAGATATAATTCCAAACAATCATAAGTTTAATAATAGTCATAGTCTGCTTTTTCATTAAAAATTTGAACGCCTGCGTCCTGTCGCAAAGCCAAAACGCAAAGGTTCATCATTTTTTAATTATATATTATTAAACAGGTAAGTATGTAAAATATATGCTACTTTCATACAATATCTAATGGATTTCATATTATAGGTACCTATATCTTCTACGTTTTAAAACTATATATTTGTGTTTTTGTTAGATTATACATTTTTGACTTGTACAAAAAATACAATTAGATAATAGATAGGTAGGTACCTAACTATATAAATTGTATTGTTTTTCATTCAATTTCATTAATTAATTACCTATATTTTTAGCTCGATGTTTAGTTAGCAATACTATATAATAATAGTATATAATACATACTTAGGTATCCTTTTAATAATTTAAAAATGGTGAATATTCAAATTTTTGTATAATATCAGATAGGTATTTAAAAATTGTTCAATATATCAAACGAATAAATCGGCCATAATTAATTCAGTATACGATATAATATTTACTTGCACATTAAAACTAGCTAACTATCAATAAGTACCTACTATACGAGAAGTACATATAAATTAATACATTCAATCTAATAATTACGTTGAAAAAACTAAAAGGTATTGTTACTAGAACTATATTATATAGGTAGTTGAATATACTTTCCATGTTTGTGTACAATTATATATCAAATCTAATAATTAGGTTGATACAACTATGCCTACCTATTTTTCTGGAACAATTTACCGATAAAAATTTGTAACAGTATTATATAGGTAGGTAGTTAAAATAAACACAACTATATACATTTAGTACGCCTAATCATGTTATAAGATAATCTATATAGCTACCATGGTTTATGGTTGAATTAATAATTTAAAAGTTTATTGTAACTATTTTTTTCCGTGATATTATATGTACCCATATAAATACAGTTTAGGATTAATTAATTGAAAACTGGAGGTATTAGGGGTTAAGTATTGATAAATAAAAATAAAATTTTAAAACAATTTGAATATACTTTTATACTTAAATACATTTAAGTGGTTCGGAGCGTTAAATATTTGATGGCTGCCTTTACTGATATTATTTTACTGTATTATCTCACATTTACTTATAAATATTAACGAAAATACGCCACTAGTTACAACTTAATTTAATAGATAGGTACCTATATTGAAATTTAAAAATAGTATAGACACGATTTTTTTGTACATAAATACTTACATTGATTTTCCACAACGCATCGAAACAGGAAAATCAGTTTTTGCTCAGATATTCCATAGTTTCTTATACCCGAAAAAATGAATTAAATCACGAAGTTTTTGTTTGGCACTGAAAATAACAAAATAATTGTTGAAATATGTATACATAGTCAAAAGTTCATTATTTATGTTAATTTTTATTTATAATAATTTATAATATATATATATATATATATATATACTAGATACTTACAGTTTTTACCAAACGTAATGATCGGATAATTTATAAATGAATAAAGAATTTTTATAAATATTTAATAAGTTATATTAATTTAAAATCCATAGAATTTCTGAAATGTATTCAACGTTTAGATTGTCAACGATTGTTTATTATATTCAAGATATCCAAAGACATAATATTATGTTTTGTGTCATAGAGTAACTACAGCATAGACATTGTAATTTCATATTTTATTAGATAAGTATCTACATGATATACGTAGGTATAATCACAAATATTTTTTAAGTTATAAAATATCAAAGTACCCACATATAAATATTATCTAATATTATAATTATTATAATATTTTAATAATTTTTTAATTTTAATCATTTAAATAATATTTCTTGTATATTGTATTAATCATAAGTTATTAATTTAATATTGTAATGAATAAATATGAATGTTTATTTTCCAAAATTAAAATGTGTTATTATTTAAAATTCTTTTTTTAATTTTTGTGCCGTGTAAAGTAAAGTAAATGGACCCCACAAGTTTGTAAAATAAAAAAAAAAGTATGAAGATGTAGAACTCATACTCCTCGTATGCCGCTACTATATCATATACGTTTAGGGAAAGATATTGCACACCATCTTGTCAGATCTTGTCGAATCCTCTAATCATAGTTCGTTGTTGCCAGTATAATTTAACAACAAATACAAAATTAGAAATTACCTAAAAGAAAATTATTATATTGACGTTTCGAAAAACAGAAATAAAAGTAATTATATTTAAAGTGATAAATAATTATAAATGAGAATATTAAAAAAATTGTTTTTTTTTTCTCGGAATTTCCCTCAATTTTTAAGGAAAAAACTCTGACATTTTGGTTTTTAGTATATAGGTAGGTACCTATTAATTATAACATATAAGTATACATTAATTATAATACTGACAAATTCAAATCTATTTTTGTTAAAAATTGTGTAACAACATTTTTTTATACGATATTATAATATGTATGAAATATCAAACATTTTAATTTTCTTGACTTACAAATATTGTTTTAAGTTAAAATTTGCGTTTTAAATATTCTAATTTAAAATATAAAAGTCAATTTTAAAAAAATTATAATTAAAATCTTATTTTATTCTAAGCTAGCGCGAATTATTTTTTGCTTGTGATTTAAACGTTGGTCGTGACTCATAATATATACCTACTTATAAATCCAAAAGATAAATATTTAAAAACCCTTCTATAAGGTTTTAATTTGTATTTTGTACATGTTTATTCAATCGTCTGCATCTGTATAGTGCGGTGTATTTGTTTTTTATAATCTTCTGATATTTCATTTATAAAATATACGTCCGCCATCATTATCAGAATTACTTTACAGCCATTTTAATAATAAGTATAATAATCTACTTGTCGAGGTTATAATGACAGAGAATTTAAATATCATTGCTATAATACAAACTTGAGAAATTGTGGGCGGTGTGAACAATGTATATAATTTTATTGGTTTTATATATACTTGTATATTAATAATATATGTTGTATTTTTTAGTTTTTCTACGTGTAAATAATTATGTAAATACTACCGTGAAAAAAAATATTCATAAAAATATGCGTTTAATAAAATTAATTTAATTTTAATTTTGTTATAATTCAAAAAGTACCTACATACCTATAACGATTTGATCTAGTATACCTACTTATTATCGAAAAGTTATAAATAAAATAAAACCCACAATAATTTACTTTTTTTTATACTAATACGTATAACATAAACGTAGGTATTTGTTGTAAATAAAAAAAAAAAATTTTGTAGATTTTGGTTTTATTTTATTTATATAAATTATCCACAAGTACTCAATACATATAATATATAATATACAGGTTCCAAGTACTTATTGTACATATATAGTATTATATTAAATTCCATGTTTAAATATTTTATTTTATTCATTTTTAAACAATATAAATATCTAATGTAAAAATTATCAATAAAATGCCATTAAAAAATTAAAAAATTTCAAAAATAATAAATAAATACACTCAACAATATTTTTGAATTGAATGATATTCAAATTACGTGATTTTCTAACAAATATGCAAATATGTGTATCTAGTAATATAAGGTTCAGATTCCATTAGCATTTTTTATTTTTTCGATCGTTTTTTATTTAAATTTCACTACGTAATCTATTGGTTTTAAATAAAAGAATCCAATATATAACTTGTAAATAGTACTATAATAATAATTTATGTTAGATATTAAGTAATTAATGTAAAATTTAATGTAATTTTTCGTAAAAAAAAAAATAATAATAATAATAATAATAAACTATTTTAAATTTATTTTTATGGATCATTTTAGGAGTATATTTAGGTTTAATAAATTCGTATTTTTCAAGGACATTTTTCGTTGCTTATAAGGTATTTATGTGCGAGCCCTACATATAATATAAAGTATAATTATATTTATATCAAAACATGTTCATATATACTATGGAGTATTTTATTTTATTTTTTTTTTTTGAAAAAATTGTGTATCCTTCGCGTCTGTTGCGCGTCTGCAGTAATCGTTTAGGTAACACGATTTATTTTAATACTCGTTTTGTTTATACAAATGTTCGTTTTTCGATTTAGATTGTGTTTACGTGACTGCGTATACGGCTTGTTGAATACATTCATATTATATATTATATCATATATATATTTATATATTATCGTGAATGAATGAAACATTGTAAATCCTCTAGTTTACCCCTTGTCTTCGTCTTATGGCATACTTAAAAAAAGTATAAAAAATAAAAAAAAAAAAGATATATAAAATACGGATTAATAAATCTGAAAGCTATATGTACATATTATACTGTTGAAGCGATGTCGTGATCCGGAAAACGACCGGTGTGGCATGAATGGCGTTGTACGACACAACTGGTTCTCGTTTGTATGCAAATGCGCGCGACGTTTCGGGGACGCGGCCACCACAATATTATTCATCCGTTTCTCGTAATCCGAACACCCGAAAATATGATCTTTTTGATCGACAGCAAAATCTGGTACAGGCATAATAATTATACACATATATATATATTGAATTTCACTGTTTGGAATAATATTCTTTTCACATGACCCGCGTGATACGTATAGATGAAAAATATAATAGCAACGGGAAAAAAATCGTTTAAAATGTTTTCTAATCTATATCAATACTCAAATCACAAAAATAAATATGAACAAAATGATACTATAATTTACGATAAATTACCGTAATTTAAGAGACTCCATATACATTATATAGTTTACGTAATACTCGTATAGCAATAATAATAAGAAAAATGTGTTCAGATAAAGACCATGGAAAATGGTCCGCTGTCCCATTGATCCTCGGACAGGATAATGTAGAGTAATTATTTGAGATTTGGAAGTAAAAATAAATTATAGAATCCAAAAAAAAAAAAAGTTACCATGACAACTTTATTTATTATTACCCCTACATTTATAAAGTATTTCCATTATAAAAAGCAGTTTTTCTTTACACTTAAGAAAACTATCGCAAAGTCAATAAAGTTTATACACAAACTACAAATACAAATAATTGAGTTAATAAGTCTAATAATATAAATATTTATACCTAACGTTTTATCATCACAAACCTGTATAATGGTTATAAAATTGTATACACATTTGAAGTATTTAAAACTATTTCCTGAATATTACAACGAAATCCTTTTCATCCATTGATCGTATTTTTTTATTCTATTTTACGAATAATAAATATCACGAAAATAACTGAAGCTTGTGTATAATTTTTCGTCGCATTTGTACAGCCCTCGAATCTTTTTGCTCTATTTTTACGTTTTAGGAGAAAATTTTCTTGGAGTACTTAACGACAACCAATTTTTTTCAAGAAAGCATTTTAGAAACTGGTATATTTATATATGCTTCTTGTATTTACATTAAAAATTGTTAATATTTTGTTTAGGGGCCATGTTTATTATTTATAAAATTTAAAACGTTGTATAGAAATATTATGAAACAAAATATTGAAATCCGAATGTACAACTAAAAAACATAGATTATAAATATGTTACGATTTCAAAAGTTTTACTTGAAGAAAATCGGTTGGCGTTAAGTAGTGTAAAACTTACCAAACTGCTGTTGGTAGGTTGAACAAAAATGACGAAAACAAACCAATATGAAAACAGCCAAACAAAATGAAATTAATTAATTAATATATAACTATCGATTTTTAAGGTTATATAAATATAATTATTTATACCTACTAGTAAAATAATTGTGTCTTAACTCTCAATACCTAAAATTACCAATTTTATATATATATATATATAAAAAAAAAACAGAAATTAAAATCTTGAAATGTCTATATACAGAGTCGGACTGGCCATGGCCGCTAGGCCGCGAATGCGACGGGGCCCCACCTTTTTTTTTTTTTAGGTCATCAATATTTCTGAATTATTCCCATTAGGTATATTATCGTACAATTTTATTGTTGGATACAGTACACGTAAAACACACATAAACACAAAGACCAGTGGCGTCATTTCAGTTTTTGCTAAACTAGGGCAAAGACTTACTAATATGCCGACATAAAAAAAATTTCCCGAATAGTGCTCAGTAGTATAAATTGTGTTGTTCTGAACTTGGGAAAAATCACGAATATTAAATATTATGTAAAAATTAATAGGTTCTGATTTTTAAACTAGGTAGTGAGTAGGTATTATTACTGGAGTAGCCAGGATTTGTAAATCGGAGGGGTCAGTTATGTTTAGGAACCATATTTTTTATGAGAAAAAAAGTCAAATCAATGCCCAAATTATACACCGTAATCGTGTAAACTGTAATCGACCTTACAAAGTGTATATTAAATTATTATCGATTGCAAACATCCGATTTTGAATTGGTATTTACCATAAAGTATAGGTACACAATTATGCCAACTACATAAAATGGTGGATTCCAATGTTATCTTTTTATTGTTTAAATGTTTAGATCAGTTTATTGCAATTCATATGATACACGTGAACTCGCCGCTTGTACCTACTTATATTATAATTATATAATGATGATTTAAATATTTGTGCCGACTTAATAATCGATATTTTTTATATTTCAATTTTCGAAAACGTCAATTACAAAAATATTAGACAATTAAAATTTTTAAATTTGCCGACTTGAGATTGAGTTAAAGTATAGACTGTGGTAAATGTATGAGTTGCCAACCCCCAAATGATGCCACTGGTACCTATATATATATATATACTAAACCAGTGATTCTCAATCTCTTTAACACTACGACCCAAATTTTCCTCCAAAAATTTATCGTGACCCACATGGTTTAACTGGACAAAAAAGTAGTTCTAAAAAGACAAAAATATTTTAATAATGACATTTTATGAAGTTAATGTTCGTGGTTTATAATAATTTATAGTGTAAAGTCTATACAGTTCAAAAAACATAAATTTCTCACCATCCACCAAAAGTTAGCTCGGGACCCACCAGTGGGTCGCGACCCACAGTTTGAGAAACGCTGTACTAAACTATAGATTAAAAATATACTAAAAATAGCTTGATATCCTTATATCATTTTTGGAAACGTCGATTACGATACAAATATAATAATCAATACACTCTTAAATAATAAAACTTACCTCCGTTGAACAGCAACAGATATTTGTTGACATGCATCTATTCAGGATCATCTATTCAACGCACTGTCAACACGCAGCACTTCGCCTAACCGTCCACAGGCAAACAACAGAGTCGAAAGGTTCCACCGAACGCTTAAGAAAGTTACATATGGTGCTTCTCGTCCTGAGAAACAGAGTAAAGCTGGATATCTGTTCGATCCCGGCTGAGATGGTTTATGGCATGATGCTGCGTTTACCAGGTGAGTTTTTCCACTCCGCACCACCACCAACTCAGTCAACAGATTTAGGGTAGGTTTTACAATTCTTGGTTAAACTCGAGTTCAGTTGAACCTGGTTCATCAACTGAACCTAGTTTAACTTACTGTCGGTATTACAATCACAGAGTTACCTAACCTTAGTTTAACCTGTGGTTTAATAAAATTATCTGTGATAACAGTGAATAAATTGATAATATTGTATGATTGTGGTATGACCAATGTCCGTTTCGTTTTTATTATTCCTACATTAAATTTAATTTTAAAACGACTTTATTTAATTTATTCGTATAATAAAAATGATGTTTGACGATGAAAACTTGACGGACGATGAAGAGTTTATGGAATTAGCACTAATCATAAGTTTTCTTCGAAAAAGAAAGACGTTTTTTGAGCGATCTAACCATTTTATAAAGTGGAGAGATGAACAATTCTTTAGTCGCTTTCGTCTATCTAAGAACAGTGTATATTTCATTCTAGATCATTCTAGAAAACAGCATAAGAGCATGTATACTCAAAACAGGTAACCTCTTATCGCTAAAATGTAATGACTATTTTCTCACTAATGCTACTTATCTGTTGTGTTATCATACCATAATGTATACTATCATTAATTTAGATATAAAAACTAAATATTGAATCTATACGGTATAAAGAAATAAAAAGACCATGTGAAGGGATTCATCCTTTACATATCTCCCGTGAGAACGGAGAACGCCCCATTGTAGGTAATATTAGGTATATGAATCACATATGTATATTTATTATTTGCTGATTAAATAGTTTATTGTCTTTTACAGTGTAGTTAATTAATGGATTACTGCAGGATTATCCATTTAGGAACATATTATTATAAATTTATCATCGTATTTGATCTATCGTAAATCTCTTAAGTCATTTATTAATTGTTAAATCCATCGGTAAAAAAAAAGTATACATTTATAATTATAGAATTTTCTATATTTTGATAAAAAAATATACATTATTTTAAATAATTTATTTTTACTACGATAAAAACTTGTTAAAAACAGTTTGTTTTTATTTATTTTTAATTGATTTTTTGCAGCACTGGTTAGGGCTACCTATGTGTATTGGGAAATCCAAGACTATAAAAATGCTCGTTATATTTCACATTAGTCCGTTCTATACTCCTGTACATATCTATATTCAATAATTTGGAACCCAAAGCAATCAGGTCTATAGTGAATAACCTTGAAAAACATGAAAATAGGCTCCTTCGTATATGTGTACAGTACTTACTATAGTGTAGGTATACCTACGCTGTCAAAATGCGAATATGTCAGGACAGCCTAAACAGACAATCTGATAATCGTTATATATGTATTCCTTTAAATGTATAAGTACATAAAATCAGAGTCAATAATGACTATATGGAGTTAAAAAAAAATGTATATTATTGTTAATTACGAGTAGTTAGTGTACTATAAATAATAATTGTTAACTATGAGTAGGTATGTGATACTATTGATTGTACATTTTTTTAAATTGGTTTTTTCTAAAATTCAGTATCATAATAGTACTTATACCAAATTTTAGATTTGACATTTTGAATTTAAATACAAGGTTGATCATATTATATCAGCTTTACATATCTTAGTCGGAATTATTTTTAACTACGTCACTGTATTGGCTTAAAGTTTTAATATTCTCCCCCCCATATGAATATAATATACTCTCTATAATGCCGCCGGCTAAATGTCTGCCAAATGTCCACTTGATTTCGAATACAATATGGCTAGTTATAAAAACGAGCAGTAGCTAGTATATATATACACCTAAGCAATACTTCCAAAACGTGTATCGCTTAAGGCGATAAATATTTTTTAAAACATTAAGCAATTATACATGTATATTTGATTTACGATGTATACATAATATAAATATTAATTATATATTATATATTAATATAAATTAAATCGGAACGTTTTAATGTTTTTTTTCTGTATTATATATGAATACCCAAGAAAAACTACGATGAAATAAAAATGTGAGAAAATCCATGTACCGAAATGGACCACGCGCAAAAGTATCCACAATTAATATTACATCATCGCGAGATTTTCAACATTTTATTAGCCTGTTTGAAAGTGTGCACCAAAATTACCATAGCACTGTACGGCAGACAACACTGGACTGTAAGTACAATATTTATGAGAATTAAACAATGGAACATTTACTAGGTAATTTCTTCAAAAAATATTGATTAGTCTGATACTCTAATACCCGAGTTCTTTTTTTATATTAGTTAATGAGATAAAATCTAAATCAGAGGTTTCAAAACATTTCATCACTGAGTAGTGAGTACAATTTGGAATTATTATGATCATTAAGCATACTACCTAAAACTTAAGTACATTTTGATTTATGAACCTCATCTATTTCTATAGATACATGAATTTTATACCCAACTGCGAATGGAAAGAAGGGTATTGTGTTAATATATGTAATGTCATTATTTGCTAATATGCTGGCTAACGGTTGTATCGATGTTCATGAATTATACGTCAAATGAATTCTTTTGATCCATTTAGTTCCACTAGGTATATACTATATATCGTATGTAAATTACACGTTAAGGAAGTATCTAAGACGTATATAGATCGCAATTAAAATCCAGAGAGTAAAACTTCTTGAAATACATAAAAGTTCTGGAGACGCCCCCAAAGCAAACTTGTACAAAAAGCTGTAAGTTCTCTTTAAACCACACTGAAGTAGAAGAATATCTGCCAGTGAGGTATGACTTCAATTTTGCCAAAGTTTAGAACACTTAACCGGTTATGAAAGATAGAATCAATAGAAAAGATCCAATGACAATCTAAGAAAATGAGGTATCCTGCAAGAAGAATCAATGAGTTGTGACTGAGGTAAAAAATAACGATCAAAACATACGTCATCCATTGATCTACTCAAACTACCAGTACCGTGTATTTCATGATACTTGTGATATTTGTTTATGATCGTGACAATGAATGCAATTTAAGTGGTCAAGTACTAGAAAAAGAAAAAATAATAAAAAATAACTGTATGTACCAACCGACTGATTTATTTATTTACAAACACTCAAGTTTATTAATTAAATAATTAAAGATAATATTACTTTCATTATCAGTAGCGAATTCAAAAGGAAGCCCGAGGGGCCCGAGCCATTGCCTTGACAGTTACATATTCTTAATTATCGTAACATGAGTTAACAATGATTACTTATAAGTTATAAATTATGACCCATTATTATCATTTTTTAAATTGTTGGTCCTACCCCTCCCCCCTAAAATAATCCGTCATAATTTATAATGTTACCTTTATAGTTTATACCTAATTTTAAACCGACTAAAATTATTGTAGATTTTACATATTATCTATTTAATCATTAATGTATTTATCTACTTATTGTTTGTAATTATACTTATATATTATAACCTAGTTGACATTTCTATGTTTATGTTTATATAAAGTATACAGTGCCATAGCCAGGATTATTTTTTGGCGAGAGGGAGCAACCAATTTTTTGGTTAGTACAGTATATTTTTAAACTTTGAGTTTGTTACATAATCAGTATGGTACGCAGAATTGTCCCATGGAAAGTGGAGAGAATTAAACCATTGTACCTATATAATAATTAATAAAATAACAATTATTAGGTATTGAAAAATACACAGTATTTATAAAATGTGCCTTTTTCAATATCAGAAATTCTAATCAGGTTAATTGTAGGTATCGTTGTATCATAATATGTTAAAACATTCTGTATCGATTGGCGTATAGCAAAAACTTTCATACATTCTTCAACATATCAGTTAAATTTAAATTACTAAAATTATCATATTTATTATTTTTTGAATTTGTACCTATATCATATTTATTCATTTGCTTCAAAATATATTAATAATATATATATATTAAATATATAAAAATTAATTTAACAATATTCACAATTTGAATACATTTAAAATTTAGTTACTTTTCAAAATTTAAATGTAAAATAAAAACAAATTCGTGCTACACTCATAAAGTCGTAACTGCATATCTAATATACCTCAAAATAATCGTAATTGCATATTTTATCATGCAAATAACATTCTAATAAATTTATTTGTACCTATATATGTGATAAACTATTGGCAATAACGATGAATCACATACAAAAGACTACCTTCTGGTAATCTGAGCACATAACGACCAATATTTAATATACAGGTATTATATCACTTGTATTCTATGGATTCTGTAGTTTCTATGTGAATAAATTATCTGTCTATTATAGTTATAAATTATAAATAATTTAATAAACTATGATGATATTATCCGTAATAATATTTTCATGGAATGAATAAACAAGGTTCGTTCTTGTTGTGAACCTTAAAAAGTACAAGACTAGAATATAACTATAAATAAAAAAAAATTAAAATTTCGGGGGAGGAGGTTGAAGCCCCTGTAGTCCCTCTGGTTACAGACAGCTGTACACTTCGGTTAGTTATATCAATAACTCGTGACAATATTATGGCACAATATATATATTTAAAATTTAAAAGCCCAGACCAGCTCACCCATAATATATTAATTACCCTTAACTTACCCATAATATATAATTTATAAAAATTCAACATAAACTAAACATTTTTAAATAAAATAATCCTCGATTGCAAAAAATAAAAATAAAATTGATTTACAAGATTTTATGAATCATGTAGATATAAAATAAAGTATTAATATAATATATAAATATAATTAGTGATAAAGTATACCTATATTAGTATTAGGAGGGCTGGGATTTTGATATAATGTAATTTTTTTCCGGTGTTTTAATACGTAGCTTTGTAAGTGAAATATGTGTTTTAGGTAATAAGTATCTACTGATCATTTTAATGTAATTTTTCAATGTTTTACTGCATTTTTCAAGATTTAGAACATTTTTCACAAAATTTCAATTTTCTTTTACAAATATTAAAAATACAATGGTGATTATCTTTTATATATATATATATATTAATTTATAAATACCATAGAAATATGAAACAAAAAAAAAAAAAAAAAAAAATCATAAACAGCGTAAGTATATTTTTTACATAGTAGAGCACGTCATGATAATGTTGTTATCTATTTTTTGTTTTCAAAGTTCTAAGATGTTTGTAAGTTGATAAAAATAAGAAATGTGAGATTTTCATTGACAATTTACATGTAGTTTCATTATATCCGATAAATTACAGTGTCTATTAAGAGGACTCCGTCTAGCCAATTGATATTTTACGAAACTTACGTTCAACATTTTTATCACAACTTTGTCATTTTTAGTATTAAGAGTAAATTGACCTATTACGAAATATATAGATGAGATCTATCTATGTATCGTAGCGTCATCGTTAAACGGAAATAGCAAATATGAGTATTGCATTCTCTTAATCATGCAATTTATGTATATATATATATATAGTAAATAGTTCTGAACTAAAATGATTCATATAAAGACTGAAAAGCTGTTAATGTTATAAATAATTCCATAAAATGTTTATGCATAGATTAGTGACTATATTTTATACTCTTTTTACTGATAACATGCAAAATGTCACGAAGTCCGTTAAAAACTATCATGCATAGTGATTTCGCAGATTTCATTTTTGAGTTATTTACTCAATAAAATTGAATTATTTTTTTAATAGAAAGATAATAATATTCTAAAACGTGGATAAACGCTCGATTTTCAGTTTTATTTTTTTTTTTTTTTTATTAACCTATTACCTAATTTAAATGGTTTACTAATATATTCAAAATTCGGGTTTCTAGCTACACTGTAGAATGTTTTCATGTTGGTATTAAAAATATATATATATATTCATAAATATATATTATAAACAATAAATTGTGTCAAGTGAATAACTCGGAAAGTGAATTATATGAAATAACTTTACATGAGAGAATATTTTAGAGTTCGTGAAGTTTTGACTGACTTACTGAGCTTTTTTTCGCTGAAAAAAAGTGTAAAACATAATCACTAATCTACGCATAAATATTTTATAAAATTAGTGACAAAGTTAACTTCTTGGCAGCTATCGTATGAAGTATTTTACTTTAGAACTGTATATATAAATTACATGCTCTAATCTCTTAATAAATACCTAGTCGCTGCCGTTACCCCTAAATTATCAATTATATTAAATTGTTCGATAAATACATGTATAAAAGTAGTAGAAAATATTATATATTTATTGTTCACTTTAAACAGTTACTCTTTTACACCAAGTCTATATGTATATGATTTAAAAAAATTATCGTATATACAGTTAGATTTTTTTTTTATAATAATGATTTTTTTCGTATTTTTTAGTCATTTTAGCCGTTTTAACTTTTGAGAAATATTTATATACAAATAATTAATTTTAATATTATTTATAACACTGCATGCTGCGTTGCTACAAGATATATCTATAATATTAGGATGGTATTTCAATAATTTATTTTAAATTTCAATGACGTTTTTTTATCGTGTATACTACACATATTATATAAATATGTATGTTATGTTATTCTAATTTCTAACTAAAAAAAAATATTGATTAGGTTTACATAACGTTATATACAAATTGCATTATCTATATTTATAACTCATTTGATTACTAAATTTAAAAATATATTACTAATACCTATATTATTATATTCATTATTTTGTATTTTTATCACAATAATTATAATATATTCGAGTATTACAACTCACAATAATCGCAATGATGAAATAGTGATCTATAAAATAAAGTATACTACATATATTAATATGTATTTTAGTATTTGTGGCGAATATCTATATCTGAATAAAATAAGTAATAAACTTATGACATAAGATTATATCTTTGGCTTGAAATGAAAGGAATATTATTATCTTATTATCATTTTTAAGACGTGAATTTTAGCAGAAAATAAAATTTATAGGTCCATTAATATAAAAAATTATACTTTACAATAAATTGAAAGTTGTCGTCTAAATCATGCATTAGTATATAGGTACTTACTGTAGATTTAATGTTAAAAATGTACTCTTGAACAATTTCAAAATACAATTATAGAACCCTTTCATTAGACTTCTTTAGCATTAGCTATAATAATTGAATAATATAAATTATCTACATAACAATGTCTAATGACATCTAAACTACTTTTAAAAATCTTATGCTGACATACAGCTGTTATACATATAGCTTAAAATGCATCGTGGACTAAGTAAATCACAATAAGATGTTATGTATACTAGGTTCCCACGATAATATGTCTACCTATATTACCTTCGCACATTTGTTACGACACAGCGATTCAATACAAGTTACGAGTACGTTTTTTCTGGTATAAAACATAATTTTATGTTTCTATTATTTAGTTATGCCTGTTTGACACAAATCACCGCAGCATCAAATTTAATCAGCGCACTAGAACTTGGTGTCCTTCTGTTGCCTTCGTAGGAAACGGAAGAGTAAAACGCCAGCGAAGACTTGTACATTGTAATCCTTCTTCATCAACGCATTGAGCTATTCGCGAGAACAAATGGATTAAATCAGTTCGACTTATTAATAAAAAGGAATAAACTACAATTAGCGTTTTAATAAGGTCTTAGGATCAGAATGTAAACATGATATGGATTTTACGCAAGTGAATATGCACACTAATAATAATTAAAACGTTTGGATCTTTTTGCCTGTTTAATGTATTATTTCACTTTAAATTAAATAATATTAGAGATCACTACATCAGCGTAATTCATATATATTTTTGTCCAGAACTGAACTGAATGAATATAATTCATAGATAATAGAACTTGGAGGTACACAGTGGTGTATTTACGGGGAACTGGGAACCCCCAGAATCAAACAATTTAGATTTTGAGCAGAGTGAGAGATTTTTTCGTTTTACGATTATTATTATTATTATTATTTTTTTTGTGAACAATTTTTTGACCAAAAGATTTTTGTCATGTGTATATCTACTCATTTTTCTCGACAAAAAAATGATCAACATGGCACTTTGAAGTGGTAATTTGTCGATTTTTTAATAAACTCATTAGAAACAAAATACCAAATCAATAATCGTAACTATGTACTAGTAATTACGAACAGATGGATACAATAGGGATATATAGGTTTACAAACCTAAATATCTACTAATGAAAAATGACGTAAAAACCTGGTTAAATGGTTATTTTCTCATAACTCTGAAAATGTTGGTTCTGGAAAATTAAAATGTTCACAGAATACCTATAAATTTTGCTCAAAATTAAAAATAAACACTCTAAAAAAAGTTATTAAAACATGTTCTTTTTATTGTTTTAAGCATTTTTTCTAAAAAATAAATATTTTTTTAATGAGTGCCTAATAGATGTATTTACAAAGACTACGAATATAATTGGAATTTTTGTACCTAATCAAAAGTCGATGAAATATTTAATAATTATTATTTATTAGTTTTTATATTCCTACCTACTTTTTATCTAAGGAACGAACTAAGGAATAACCAACTTTAAAATTTAGTAGTAGATTTATCAATTAAAACTGAAAAGTTAATATTTTAATACAATATTTTACAACCCTCATTATCCTGTAATTTGTATGTATTTGTATTTGTATTTCTACCTTGCTTTCTATTTACCAGACATAAATATTAAATTTAAAATATTTTTAATTAGTCAATATCTTTAAAAAGTAAAAATCACACTCTATTGGCCGGATTCTTTTTAATATTATTGTTAGAAAAAATAGAGAAAATGTATAAATAGAAAAATATGTAATATTGAAAATATAATTTTGTCAATCGACTTTATTCATGCTAAATTATGAGAAAATGTCTAAAACTTCAAAGATAAGATGTTAAAATATTCAAAATTAAAATTAAAAATGTTTAAAAGTATTAAGTACTTACTTAAATAATGGAAGTGCACGGACTTCCTCGTTACCACTTCTGAAGTTTTTGATTATTGTCTGCCAACTGGGCTATTTTTACTTGTACAAAATATATGAGGGTTTTATAAATTATTGGTTTTCAATATTTTTGAACCTCTACTCAGAAAAATTAAGAATACGTCATTGGTATATATATATATATATAAGTTGTAAATTGGTAAAAGCATTTATAATAAACTAAATAAATGTATTTTATAGAAAACCTACTTTTTTAAAGTTGTTTATGCGCTACAGGATAACAATAATTAGCTTGAAGTTTGAACTATAAACCTTAACCTACAATATTATCTGCCATGTAATATATTCGTTGCAGCTTGCAGGGACTCTCTAAGATACATCCCTGAGACAGTGCGAGTTTATTTTATATTAAACAATTGTCAATACATTATATAAAGTTTAAATAAAATTGTTCAGGATTTACCTAAATAGATGCAGACGTGGGTGATATTCCGTATACTTTTAACATTTTAACGTATTAATACAGTATTTTTAATATTTTTTAAAAGTATTTTATTTCTTAAAAAAAAGTACTTTCTAGTTTCCAATTACCTATATATTTAAAAGAATTTTTTTAGTATGTTTCCGTCAGATTTCAATGTCAATTGTTCTCTCAGAAACTAAAATAATTAACCCCTCACCCCAAACACACATTGTTTATTATCGTTTACTGTTTAAGTTCGATTAAATTATAATATAATTGCTACTTAATATTTTAATTATTGAAATTTAGTACATGTAGATAAAAATGGTATTCTAAAAATATTTCGAATATTTTTTGTGAAGTATTCCAAATACTTTAGGAATACCATTGTCCGTTATCATAATGTATTTGAATACATAGTCTGATTGGATGTAAAATTTGTCTGATTGAGAATAATATGGTTTTTGTATCCGCACCTGTTTACAACCTTGGAGCCGAGAAATAATTTTTGCAATTGTTCAATTCATAAGAATTTCACCTGGATCATTTGAGTATTAATTCATTTCTAAATTAAGATTTCATATTATTTTGTAACGAGGAAAACGAATTATTTAACAAACTATGAGACACCTTTCAGTTTCCCTTGAATATAATGTGTCAATGTAAATAGATTTGATCCAATATTTTTACCAGAGAAAATGTACTATTAGGCCAAAAAAAAAAAAATAATAATAATAATAATAATAATAATAATAAAATACGAGACGTACGCTTAAAAATTAAATTATGTCAAGTATAGGTATATTAATAAGTTTACTAACCGATTATACGCGTGAATCGTGTATTTTAAAACTATATATTATAATATAGAGAGATTTATACATATATATATGTGTATGTAGATAAGTACGGACACATGCATATTATATTATGTGTCCGAGTCCCGAAAAATGTTAAAGTATGTGAAATAAAATAACTTATTTGGAATTGCAGTATAGCTCTGCGGTCAGGTGGGTTCCTCCTATAGTTTCTACTGAAATTAGCTAAGTATAGCTGTATAGAAATTTGCAGTAATCATCCGGTGCATAAATATTGGGCAAAATACGAGTTTCCGCGGACAGCAAATTATAGCGCAACGGCACACTATATACAATAATATATTATCTACGCACAAAACAATACGAAAAAACGTAATACGCGACACACGGTATCTCCGCCCACGACTTCCTAGGAAAGCACCGCGATGTCTATGATGACCTCACACTGTACTGGCGTCAGTATTATCCAATGCGATTTTTTTTTTTTTTAAACTTTGCAACGTTTTTTTCTCGCTAATCCCGTGCTCGGTGACCACACATTATTCGCGTATATACAGGTATAATAAAAATCAACAATATATAGTATGTAATATAATGTGTAATAATATTAATAGAAATATGCACTGCACAATAACGTGCAATTCCCATGGCCAATATTATAGAAACAGTTGGTGGGCGTGACCCTCGGTGTCCTGCTATACTCGTAGAGTATAAATATATATATATATATATCATGCTGTATGGGTATTTATAGGTAAAATACAGAGAATTGATTGACATATTGACAATGCTCGATCGTAATATATTTTATAGATACACCACACGATACGTATACAATAATATACTTACATGTAATAATAGATTTCATATACGTATTATATTATATTGCACATATCATACGAGCCGTATACAGGGTGATTATTGATTACTTTAATCCGTAGAGTATAATAATTATAGAGAATATGCCTTTACGTATACTCGTATGCATAATATGCAATATGAAGTAATCAAAACAGCAAATTACAGTGTGACCTTATACGAGGGAGTGAAATACCGTATTCGCCCAGTTGATGTTGGACTGATTTTTATCAATTATTATCTATTTGTTTATCAAATAATTCATATAACACATTTTGGACCGTTTCTTTATTTTGCTTCTACGTTACAATTGAATATAATTTAACGACTTACTGAAGATATTTTAAACGTAACACAGTAGGTAAACACACAAATAATAATTCAAAACTGCATTACCACGGCTGCGAGCGGATCTTGATAACAAATAATCAGGGTAGGAAATACAATAGAATATTTTTATCAAGGTTTTTTTTTACACATGGTTATACTGTAGTTTGCTGTTTTCCTTATTTTACATTTTTATGCCTATGGTCATCCCCTGCTTTAATCACACTATATTCGTAACACATATTATTTGGAAAAAATTTGAGGATTGGAAGTTTTTGAAATTGTGAAAATTCTCGAATATTTTAGTAATCTTATGCTATTCACTCTTTTTAATTTACCCACTTATGTAATTATTAGTATATATAGATTATAGGTATTTGAACTTTTCGTTTTTAAATAGAATTTGCAAAGGGTTTAGCGTAAATGTATTGTACGTATTCGTTATATTCAAATATTAAGGAATTTGGATCGGTGTTACAAAAGAGTGGTTGGTGGTATATAGGTAAACATGTGAAAAATCGAATAAAATCGAAATGGGTGGATGTAGTGAAGAGCATTATAATTAGATTAAATAAGAATGATTCTATATATAGCAAATAGTTACTCTTATGTTGTGTGAATCAAAGTGTTTAGCTGTGAAGTATAAAAATAGGATAATAATAAGGATGAATGTGTGACTGAAATGAGAATGACGAGAAGAATGTGTGAAACGAATATATATAGAGAGGACAAGATAATGAATTAATATTTAAGAGGTACGTTTGAAATATGGCTGTAATAATAGTGAAAATATATTAAGATTTTGAGAAATTATAAGCAGAGAGAATGAATCAATGAAACAGTAAAAATGGTATTGAAGACGAATGTAAAAGGAAGGAGCAAGAAGATAAAGATGATTAGAGGTAACTAAATGACGCGCAGTTAGTATACAAACATGAACGATATGCAGCAGGAGAAGCGTGTAAAGTGAAGTTTGAGGTCTGAGAGCTATAGAAAGTTGAGCTAAAGTATAGCTATAATATATATATATATATATATTACATAATTATAATTATTATAAATAATAAGAAGATTACCTATAATATAATTGTAATTAATTTTAGCATTTAGAAGTTACACTGTTTAAGCTATAATATACAGCTAATCATTTAAATTTAGATATTTTGAAAAGACAATATATAACCTTTTTTATTTAGATCATTTAGTTTTAAGTTTTGAGCTTTAACTTGCATGATAATATACAGACATCTGAGAATAACTAAGAAATATGGACTAGATATTACATTCATTTAAAAATAGAAATAGACATTTAAAAATAAAAAAGGCGGCAAGTAGGTGGTGGAAGCACTTATTTGCTGGTTGGATAAGATATACTGGTAATGGATATATTTAACTTGAAAGTAATGATAAATTTCTATAAAACGACTGTGATCGAAGCTCGGTGTGACAAAATACTTTTAATTGTCAAAAGAAAAAAATAATTGAGAATCGTATATTTTTATAACGTCCTATAGCATATAAATTATTTCACTAATGTATATATTTTAATCATGGCGACTTTAATTATTGTTCTAATATTTTTTCGAAATTCTAACAACATTTTCCGCTGTAAAAGATAGTTATCCTTTACAGAAAAATACAGGGAAAATGAAAAGATGACCTCTGGCAAGTACAGCTATATAGGAGTACTGAATACGGACTCAAAACGCAGCTCAATGGCATCTGACCAAAAAGTTATATCCAGAAAAAAATAAAAATAAACACCATCGTATTATATTGGTAGCAACGTCATATAGTCATAGTGTAGTACGTATTTCCGCTCGTTTTCCAAAATGCACACCTACCTATACCTACCTATATTATAGTGCCCTATACATTATGGGAAATGGTGATGAAAATCATAACGAGAGTAAATTTAGTTCCAATTAAAAAGTACGCGAATACAGAGTAAAATGAAATTTTCCGACGGGCGTTTCGTGTTAAGAATCATCCTGTACATGTGAATACACGTGCACGATGTGCATGGTATAGCGCGCTATGCATTAGTGCATAAATATGCACGTCCCGAATCGCGTAATATATCGTCGGTTATTATTATCATTATTATAGGTATAGTGACCGCGGGGCAATAAATGGAAAACGGCGGCGGCGGCGGCGAACGACGACGGTGGCGCGCGTGCATATACACGTAACACGCGGTCCAAGGGTAACGCGGTGTGAACGCGCCAGCGATTAACCACTGCCACTATATCCATTGTACATAACCGTATTATTATTATTAATATTATCGTTGAACAATTTTTTTGTTTCGATTCAGCTAAACCTACATAATCCGTATAGAGATAGACTGACTTGACTTGCATTGTGGGGGGGGGGATACTCTGTCTCAAGCTTGTGCTTCTTCCAGAGGGTCGGATGTTTAAGGAGTTGTGAGGTGGTGAGGGGGTGAATTTAAGGTTTTTGAATTTTAGAAATTGAGAGGACGGTTTCTTTTGT
>JAIPRL010006590.1:0-26667 GCA_025469235.1 Pemphigus obesinymphae
ACAGTCGAATTTGAATATGCTGCGGGGATTCAAAAAATGTTGAAAAATGTTGAAACTATTGTAGATAAAAATAACACCCCTGAAATGTGTGAATTATATAACGTTTATAAATTATTTTTGTCGTTCTTCTACAAGAGATAATACTTTACTTCTCTACGATCACGTGATTAACCCGTATACCAAAAACAAAATTATTATCTCTCATTTACATCAATCATTTACAATTCACATAAGCTTAAAGCTGTCAAGCAAATGATTAAGAAATTGCTTGTATAATACTTCATAATATACAGTAGTCACGAATCTCCTTAAATAGCTACAATATATATATCATAACAATTTTTTTTTTATGTACATATCAATAACTAAATATTTATTAAAATGTATTATTAATTATTGTTTAGCTCATAGTAAAGCATACTCTGTAATGTTAACGGATAATAAAAGTATGATTTATAATATAGATATATTTAAAATAAATAAATAAATATATTTAAAAAAAATTTTAGCCATATTTTTAGAATAAACGATAGTAAACAATGATATTCCTCTTTTTTTTATTTTTACCATAGTTTGGCACATATAAATATTAATGATAAATTACTAATAAAATTTAAAATTACCATTGATAAAATAACATTTAGCATTTCAATTCTATATTTCTCATAATAATTCACCGAATTCTAAAGATGATTCTAAAAAAAAAAGATGCTTTAAAATTTTAAATAAATTAAAATGAATACATCTCCAAAATCTTTGAATTTTTGCAAAATTAAAAATAACTGTGGTTTTAATATTTATTTTCAGGAACTCCCCTTTCTTTTTTTTTGGAATTTTTATATAAAATTGTTTATTTAAATTAAATCCATTTTAACTATTATAGGCTCTATTTATATCGTCTATTTCATTAATTTATATTATACGTCTATAGTAAAAAAGCTCACATCAAATTTTCTTAATTATTATTTTAGATTTTTTCGTCATTAGTTTTAGGTTGAAAGACCTAAAATTTTAATGCGATGTTAAAATTACATTATTCTCAAAAGTTTCCGAAAAATCCTTAATATTTGTACGAACCGATGGCGTATAATAGTAATACGTGCACACAGGACCCGATAAACAAATACTCTGTGTGCACCAAGTTCTACGCTGTACCGACTGTTGGCACACTATGTGTTTATGTATATTTGTGTTGATAGCTCAGTCAAAGTGACTCGATTTGCCACACAAATCCAACTGATGTAATGCCTTGATGGCACAGGAAGTAACCTAGTTCAACTCGAGGATGGACGCATGTGTTTCGAATAATCTTACAAGAACTTTATGGTTAAGTTAAACGTTATTGAAAATAAATACTACACACATATTTATACTACTACGTCTAAATAACTAAGCTAAAAAGCAATAGTATAAAGTACTTGTAAATGAATAAGTAAAAGAGTAAAGGAGTGCCTGAACAGATAATGAACACGACAAAAATGGAGAAGACAACAACGAGTGTATGTTATAGGTTCAAGTATAGGTTCGCGGTATAGTCCGGGACGAACTTTAGATGATCTGTGTATACCTACAAGCTAAAACAGATCAAACGCATCCTGACTTAAGCTGAATGGCGTCAAAGCGGTCGACAAACGTAGATAAACAAAGTAAAATGCACACACGAAAGGCCGAGTGGCCTGTCGGTCGGAGAACTGCGCGATAAAAGGACGGTCGGACCAAACCGACGATGTACCCTTTATGATAAGCTGTTTGTGACATCACACGTCGGTGAAGACAATTTACTTGCGCAAAATTTTTCGAGATGTTAACGGTGGAGGCGCACCCGAATCGCACAAACTCAACGTAACGAGAACGGATGTGTCACACTGATGTTGATCACAACTGGACTGAAAACATTTTACACTGATACACCGGACGTCGGCCTTTTTTATTACATAACTCACAATAATATATTAATACAACTAATTAAAATTCACAATACAGATATGTGTACATCTGTATACATCTGTATGTATTATCAACGCAAAAGATAAGGGTGCGTGTTTGTGTGTATGTATGTGTGTGTATGTGTATACGGCAGCGCTATGATTAAGTCATTGACCTAGGTCTCGCATTAGTAAAGATAGATTGGTGCGGATCCAATAATAATTGCTCGTCGGAAATGTCGCGGCGGCTTGTGTATTAATATTATCAATATTAAACAATATCAGTTCGACATATATTATTTCAGTATGAAAATGTGTTCGAATGTAGGGAAAAAATAAGTTTACAGACTTTAAATTTTTACAAAAATGTATATAAGTATATAAATAAAGTACTTATAAAATATTTTATAAAAGGTTATATTTTATTATAGACTATTAACAATTTTAAGTTTTGAAGTTTTTCATTATTTCAAAAGTTAATTTTAGGTATTATAACTAAAATTGTATGCAATATTTAAAAATATTTCGTTCTAGCTATATATTCAAAAAATTTCTAGGTATACATGCATTTTTTAATAGACATTTCAACTTTTTATAAGATCCATTTAAATTGTTCGGTATGTATTATTCACTATAAAAATGTGTTTGAATATCGGGAAAAAAACTATAGATTTGA
This sequence comes from Pemphigus obesinymphae, assembly GCA_025469235.1. Classification (NCBI taxonomy): domain Eukaryota; kingdom Metazoa; phylum Arthropoda; class Insecta; order Hemiptera; family Aphididae; genus Pemphigus; species Pemphigus obesinymphae. Next base: position 2,602 of record JAIPRL010006590.1, read on the forward strand.
AATTTTCAGAAAAAATGTATATTAGTACAAAATAAGTTTTTTTAAAAATATTTTTCAAATAGAAATTTTCAGTTTTAAAGTGTATTGCCATAAAATGTTAATTTGAGATTTATAATTTCTTTAATATTTAATATATCTGGATTTCTGGGTGATCAGTCACACTCCTTGGGTGTTGGCTGGTAGGCTAGGTATGTAACTGCTGTAGGTCATAAAGATATCGTCGGAAAGTCGTCAACAGGAAGATGATTTATAGTTAATTTGATCTATGGTGATTTTTGGCCAATTTGATGATCTCAAGTTAGCTTTAGAATTTACTGATGTTAGTTGCTGGGCTTGAACGTCGAATTATGTCGTTGAATTGTTCGATCGCGGCTGGCTGGCTTGTCAAATGACTGGCTGGATGATTGACTGGTCTTTCAGAAGATTTACAGTGGTTAAATATTGAGTCGCAGGCAAGTTTTTTCTCGCATTACTGGTCTTTATCTCGTTGCTTGTTATCTCCTTTGTTTCTTCTATTCTTCAATGGTTCTCTGGTATTTGAATAATATGAAGACGTTGAAAAAGTTATTTTTTATTGTATTGTGAATCTGTAACAAGCAGTTAATAACTATCAGAGAGAACGATATGTGTTGTTACATTTTTTGGTAGTTGGTTTCACTTTTCTGATGTTTTAATTCAGATGATTAGAGAGGAGGGATTCACAAAAATTAGTATGGGATTGATATAGGTTTACATTATAAATTTAAAGTTTCATCATGAGTGGGGGCGGGATTCGTTAGTTAATAATAGGATAGAGTATGAACTTTATAACTTTACCCTAGCAAGAATCGTATTTTAATAATGTAAACGGGCAGTATTCCTATCCAGTCTCCGGTGCTGTCCCTGTTTCGCCCTCATGTCTTCACGTGATTTTTGAGAGACAATAATGTTTATAATTGTTGTCAAGTTTTCTGTACTACGAGAAACCCATTATACTCTTGCGGTCAACTGCATGAATGTTATTGGTTCATAAAACTACCATTTTATAACTCTATCCCTTTACAGTAACTAACGACTAATAAAAAAATACTTTAAAGTACAAAGTATAGATGTAATTTTAAATTCTACACCGAGCTATACTCGTATACTATGGTTTTAAAATTATTTTTATTTTTTATTATTTTGTAGACTTAATTCAATCACTATTTTTATCACTTTCATCATTTTTAAATTAAACATTAAATTAGGAAAACACGTTAAGGGAAACGTGAGAGTTGTTACTCGATGATTACAGCCAAATACTAAACGTGATAATATGGGACAGTTGTTACATGGTAAATCCTGGATAAGAGCAATATTTTTATCTCCTAATTTTAACCGTTTAACACTAATAAATAATATATATATTTATAAATTATAATAATTTAATTAATTTTTCATTTAAACTTTCGATGTAAACCAGAATTTCTGGCGGAACATAAAAACGGGCATACCAGTACGACGGTGTAGTTGAATGAAAAAGTTATTAGTGTCATATAACCAAATATATTTATATACTTGTGTAATATTATACCGTATGCATGAGTGCAGTGTGAATTAATAAAATATATTTAGATGTCACACTAATACTAATATCTTATTGTGATTAAAGTATAGTAACAACCTAAAAATTACATACATATAACCTTGTTAACTGTACAAAATAAATGAATTTTGTGATCATAACAATAAATATAATAACATAGTATAAATTATTGTCGTAGAATTATCATTATTACGAGAACACATACAACATTATTTAATAATACACGAGAATACATTTTTATTGCTCAATCTCCAAAATATCAAATCTATTAAACCTACAAAATTCAGATGTCTGTATAGGTAACTAAATGAACGATCATATAACGGATGATACGCAACGATGCATTTAGAATGTTGCAAAATCGTATATATATATATATATATAACCCAAAATCGTATTAAAACCAGTTTTGGTGGCTTTTACTTTCCATTGAAGTCCTCATATTAGATGCTCTAGATGCAAGGTTTCGGGGAGTGAAAGTTTCTGGAGTCACACTGGCAAGCCGAACGATCAGTTTTGTGTCGTCCATAGATTTTAATCCACTGCCCCAATCCCTATGAAAGTCACAAGGTTGTATCAGACTAAGTTGGGATACTCTGTCTCTCTCGTTTCAGGTAAAGTCGCAGACTATCTAGCTCCCCTTCCAATGGGTAACCGGTAATTTTACTCTTCTGATTCTTATGATTAGATAGAAATTTTCAGAAACTTAACTGTGCAAGAAGTGTGAATCCCTCAATATAACTTAGCAATTCACTGTAACGAAATTCACAGATTCTTGACCCATGAACACTATCATTGCACCTATGACCGAGCTATTTACATGGAGGAACACGAATCATAGTTATTGCCGATCATCCTAATAAATTTATGATGAAATAATATCAATTGTTTAATAATGATAATTGTTTTTTTTTTATTTTTTTAGTCGATGTATTTCCAAAGATCTTCTGCCTTTGGATTAGTGGTAAACATATATAAAATGATGATATTTCTCTAAGATATAAAATGTATTTGTATAAAAAAAAAACAATAACTGGTAATTCATTTATTTAGGAAAAATGTTAATATTATCATATAAAATTAAAATAATACTGTTTATATATTTTACAACAATACAACGTATATACAAAGTATCCTGGGATAAAATATATGTATTTTAAAAAAATCAAATTATAACATAATTATGTTCTCGTTATGCTATTTATAAAATTTTTTACATAATTCATGAAATTGAAATTTTCAAGATTTAAAATTTTTCTAAAAATACGACATATACACAGACAATACAGTACTGTAGGTTCACTCGATGTGCTCGGACGTGTTTCGTATGTCTAAGGCTGCATTCTCCAATTAATTTTATCTAATCATGACCTCGTTAAGTTAATTGCGTCTATTATCTATCGCCGTATTATATTTTGTTGTGCATTTGCGCCTTTAATTGTTCCTGCAACTATACCTTATCTACATTTCACACCATACCATTATCTCCGTCAACTAAAACTATATAGGCAACTCCTTCTAAAAATAAACAGGTGGATAATTTTTCTTTCAATTATGTTATGGGCTCTCTTCAAAGTTTGAATTCTAAAATTCAATCTATTAAATCAAAACTTAATAATTTGTTTTTTAATAAAACAAAATAAATCGAATTTCTCCATTAAAATCTTCAGTCAAATGGCATACCTTCATATCAACCACCAGCATCTTTTGAATTTGTTCATGAAATGGAAGAAAGATAAACAAAATCTCGTAAGTTTATAATATTTAATGCTCCAAAATCCACTGATAATGATGTAACACTGTTTAATACGTTATTGGCTAATCTAAACTTAAATTTATTTTCCTCTTCTATTACTCGGCTGGGTAAACAAATTGATAAACCTCGACCCATAAAAGAGACCTGGAATCGGCCGACACAGTCTTATCTGTACTCAAAGTTAAAAGACAACTACATAAACTCCCTGATTTTAATAATTTATTTATAACGATTGATCTTACGGCTTACCAAAGAGGAATCATATCTGCAATGAAAATAGATCGTGATCATAGGAACTTACTTTTGGCAGAGAGCACTTGGATCATTAAATTTGTTTAAGGATTACCAACGCTGGTCTAAAAAAACTAATTAGTTGCTCAAGTAATAGATGGCTAAATTAATAGAAAAACCGATATTTAACAAGAGTCTATTGCGTTAGTAAAATTATTTCAGTATAATTCAATACTAAACCTTAATAATAACATTTCAGATTTAGTTTTTTCTACTATTGTAGATATTGACGTCTTAAAAACTAATTTTCCGTTGGCTAGAGCTGATTTAGCAAATCCATGTCTATTAATAACTTGTCTCCGTATTTTCTGTAATAAAAACGTTAAAGAATCGGGAGTAGAAGTATAATTTTTCTCGTGGAAATTTTTGTGCAATCAATTACTATTTATGTACAATTAATTTAAAATGTATGTTGTTAGACCAACCTGATGTTTTTTCTGCTGTTGGTATATTTTATGACATATTACTATAAAAAAATGTATTCCCAAAACATACATCACTAATACGTCGTTCTCTAAATGGTATAGTAAGAAACTAATAAATATGATCTGTGATATAAAACCTTACCATAAGTTATTTAAACAAATAAATAATAAAATATATTATTATGAATTTTCAAAACTACGGGCTTTATGAAAACTCGAGTCTAAATCAAGGTACACATCCCACACAAATTATATACAGTCACAATTCTCTCGTAATCCTAAATCGCTTTAGAATTTTATTAATAATTTAAAAAAAACATATTGTATACCAACTGAAACACAATATAATAATTTAACTGAAAAATCAGATCGTGAAATAGCTGAAAACTTTTAGCTCTGTCTATTCAACTATTAATCTTGATACTCAAAATATTGATTACATATATACCTGAATTAGTCGACATTTCAACATATCAGATTCCATTATCGGACATATATTTGGGTCATGATGGTTTAAAACCTAACCCATATCCAGGCTCTAATGGTGTTCCTGTAGGTCTGCTAAATTTATGTAAAAATGCCTTATCAATTCCATTACATATTCTTTTTAACTGGTCTCTTACAAGTGGATATTTTCTATCTACATAGAAATTTAGTTATGTTATTCCTATATTTAAAACTGGCTCAAAAAGTAATGTGACTAATTATAGACCGATTTCCAAGCTTTCATCGATTTCTAAGTTATTTGAAAAAAGATTGGAACAACCAATATCACAATCATTCAAATACATATTATCAACAAACCAACACGGATTTAGAACAAGCTGGTTTAATTAAACAAATCTCTTTTGTTTCTACTTTGATGTACTAGACCCGGTTGAAGCTGGTCTTTAAATTAATGTTATTTATACAGATATTCGTAAAGCGTTTGATTCAGTAAACCATGACCTCTTAATTTCTAAATGAAACTCAATTAAAATCTCTGATAGTCTCGTGAAATGGTTTAATTCATATTTATCAAATCATTTTCAACAAGTATTAGAAAATGGTCATCTATTCTCTCAAATGTCTGTATTATCCGGAGTGCACCAAGAGGGTCATTAATCCCCTTGGTTATTCCTAATATTTCTATTTGATATTTATAATTGTTTATAAACTTTGAAAATTCAAATTTATTGCGGATAATTTAAAAATCTATCACATCATTTCCTGCATTAATGATTGTATTAAACTACAAGATGATTTAAATAGACTGGAAAAATGGTGTACAATAAATAGCTTAACCTTGTGTTTCAAAATGTTCTAAAATTTTATACCACAGAACCAAATATTAAATTTCATTTTACTACTATATTGGGGAAAATTATTTAATGGAATTAAATTCAATACGTGATTTAGGTGTTACATATCAATCGAGCCTCCTTTTTTCCACGCATATTGAACAGATTAGCTTAAAAGCTATCAAAACCCTTGGTTTTTTATTTAGGTAAATCAAATATTTTTATGATATTCACTGTCTTACCGTTCTTTATTGTGCGCGTTGGTTTGCCTGATACTTGAATATGGATTTATTATATGGGATCCATATCATATTTACCTTATAAAAAAACCTGAGAGAATACAAAGAAGATTTTTACGTTTTATTGGATTTAAACTAAGGCAAATAAACACTCAGGATGACCCTACAGATATTAATTTATAAATGAAACTAAAGCTTGATACTCTTCAAATCCGTCGCAAAATTTCTGATTTGTCTTTCTCATATAAATTAGTAAATGGCATTACCACTTGTCCACCAATTCTTAATCCTATATCTTTTCATGTACCACAGTAGAACTCTCGCCCTTGTCCAACGTTCTAAGTATATACACACCGCACTAATTATGGCAAAAACAGCCCACTTGACAGACTTCTTGCCATTGGAATAAGTCTAACCAAGATTTCTTTTTAAATAGTCTACCTGAACTAGACTGTTTTCAGAGAAATGTGTCCGTTATATATACCCGTTGGGACCTCCGTATCTGGCTTCTGATTGCTCCCAGACACATTTCCTTCTTCCTCCTGTCGGTGTTGGATTTTTAGTATCATATGGAGTATCTTTGGAAAGCTGGTGATCTCCCGCATCCATTAATACCCTACTTGTTCCGATCCTCCCCTTGGTTCCATCAGGGGAGGTATTTAAGGTATGGGTCGATCTTATTGGCTAGTCCCGTTTATCTCCGGCGTAGGCATCATTGTTTCGCGTCTCGGTGTGTGGCGACTTCCTGAACGCGGTCGTTGAACGCCGGTGCGTCGCAGCCGTCATCGCCTCTCATAGGCGGTCCTGCCGTGTACTACGGGTGTCTACTTTTTAAGGATACTATTTATTTATGTCGCTGTTTATTAGTGGTCCTGAAAAGGACCCTTTTACTTGTGTTGCGTTTAACGTATAATGTGTTGTTTTTGGTTCTAAGCTCTTTTCGATTATAATCGAAATAATAATTATTATTGCCGAAAGGGACGTATTCAACCATTATATGTTAATGCATGATGGTGCTATGGTGTTCCGTCACAATGGACTCTAAATATTTGATCCTCTCAACCTTTCCCACTAAATCTTCACTCAACTTTATTTCTAGTCTTTAGATATTCCCTCTGTGTTCCCTTTAACCAAAATCATACTCTATATATTCTATTTCACTCATAATTATCCTTAGTCCATTACAGTCCAGAGCTTCCTCCACTCTTCAAGTCTACTATTAACTTCCTCATAACATTCCAATAAGCGCCATATAGTGTGTAAAAAAAATGCACCAAAGTACCTCAAACTATATATACTTTGATGATTTATACATTACCAGAGAAAAAAAGTAAGGACTTTAAGTCGAACCCTGGTGCATTCCTTCTCTTAGCCTAAAATCCTCAGTTTCTCCAAATAGAGCTCTTACTCCTGTACTTGATATTTCATACATATCTTTAATAATGTTCGTATACACTTTTGCTAATCTTTACTTCATTAATTACCATTTTCAGATCTCTCTAGGAACCCTATTATAAGTCTTCTCTAGATCAATAAACAACATAACACAACTTATTTTTCCTTTCTCTATACTTCTCTACAATCTGTCTTTAACAAAATATTGGCTACTTTGTTGAACTCTCAAGCATAAATCCAAACTGATTTCTAGAAAAAATTTTTCACTTCTCACACACATGTCTATTATATTTTTCCAACTTTGGCTCATTAGGTGTATTCTTATAGAATTCCCACATTCCTCTACATCTCTTTTAACAACTCTTCCTACACGCTTCTGGAATTTTTCATTTAACCAGTGTTATATTAAAGAACTTTTTCAGCCATTTTATACCAAAACCTCCTAATACTTTTAGCTACCTCCATATTTTTATCCTCTGAAATACTACTTCTACTTTCGACAACAACTTTCTTAGCAACCCTCTTAACAATTATTGCTAACATTTCCTACATTATGTTTATATTCCCTTCTAAATTCCATACATCTGTCTCAATCAGCTTTTTTATAAATTATTTTTCATTATCTCATGTTAGTTTCTACCACCTAATCTTCGGTTTCTTTTCTATATTTTTATTTTATACCCCCTCCTTTTTCAACACTAAATATCCATAACCATTAACCTATACTGTATTATCTCACCATCTCCCTGGATTACCTTACAGTCCTTACACTGTTTAAAAACCCCTCCATTCCGCATACAATAATCAATTGGTAATTTGTTCCCTACACTATTATAGGTTATATAATGCCTTTTTCTTTTTCTAATATATGTATTAACAATTGCTAATTTATACAATAAATGGTAATGCAAATTTAAGTATTCTTTCTCTTCAATTCATTCTACGCCTTGTATTACTTTATTTATTTATTGCTGAAACTTTTCTTTCTAACTTTCATTACGTTGCAATTGAGGAACATATGCAATTGGTATATAAAATTCCTTATCCTTTGATATTACACTTACCAAAATTAACCTATCAATTTTCCTAAGCACCTCTACCACTTCTTCTTTTAATTTTTCATCTAATAGCACACCTACACCATTCCTTATAATAATCCTTCTTATGCATCTGATTTTATACCAATTACCAATTTTTCTTGCTTTCTCCTCTTTTCATTTTGTTTCTTGCACACAACAAATTTTCACATTACTCCTCTTCATAATTTCTGCTAAATCTCTGAACTTGTCTGTCAATGTTTCTACATTCTACGTACCTACTCTCACTTTGAATCTATTCTACAAACTCAGGAGCGCATCTAACCTAAAACACATTAGTGCTTTCCCTATACGGGAAAATCATAGATATATATAAATATATCACATATATATAAATATATACATCATAGCCGTTGGGTAGATACGCACATATAATTGATAGAACGACTACCGTAGTCGCTATCAGACTGTTATTATTACCTTGACCATTAGGCTGATTCTACACCCTAATATGCAATTTTGTTTTTACCGCGAACATCTAAGATGGGAAAACTTACCAATATTATTTTTAGGACTTTTCATACTTTTCATTTTGATAAGTTTTATGCCGGCTATTGACCTGACGTAACCTATATTAGTCGACTCTTACAATACACATTAGGAAAATTTATGATGTACTATAGAGGAATAAAATAATACATAAAAACTAAAACAATTTTGAATATAATTTTTTATTTATGAATTTATATTTACAGGAAATTTGAGTAAGTGGGATTAAAATATATCATTATACATAATAGATTTACAATACATATATTGTAAATATAAAATAAATATACATTATTATAATATATAATATATAATATTATATATTATTATTTGGCTATACTTATACTTTGTGTCAAGACATTTTATTGCATTTTATTATGTTAATCATTAACCAATATTTTACATTGTAAGTTTTGTTTTCTCGATTGAATTACGTTAGAGGCAATATCAATTTGGATGTCCACCTTGTTTGGCATTTTCTTATATATAATTCGAAATAGAAACTTAGATCCACTAATAAACTTTTGTAGTATTACACACACTCAAATAATTTATCATAAAACGTTAAAATCAAATAGTTTAAACATATAAATCATTTAGTAACCTTGTGTTTGTAAATAAATGATAGGGTTTTAAAGTTTTAATAAATACAATTCTATTTCCACAATCACAAATTATTAAAATATTAAAATATTATTAACTAGTAATTCAAACAAACGATCATTAATTTCGTAAAAATAAAAAGACATTTTAATATGTGTAATTCGTATTCGTCATGAGTTTTAACTTTATTTTGATAAATATCGTCTGATATCACCATTATTATATTACTATATTTAGCGGTCCAAAAATTTCTTGTCGTTTATGAGTAATAAAAATTATTTTTTGTAAAAGAATAAAATGATATCGGTTATGTTGTGTATAATGAAATATCAGAAAAATAATCCAATTTTTATAAATTTTAAAAATTGTTTAAAAATAATTGATTCAACGTTAGTAAAAACTTTTGCTGTCTTGAATTAATTTTCTTAATCTTAAATCAAATTAATAAAATATTTTTATTTCAAATTCCTAAACATTAAAATTTAATTAAAAAATATTTAAATTATAGCGCCAGGCTATAATAATAATAATTAAAAAAAATAAACTTAAAAATATTCAATAGAAAAAAAGTTAATACATGTGATAAATAAACCTGTTACACTCTGTATATTGCCATAACTTCATTCAAGCGAATATTAACTCTAATGACTGGATCTAAGTGGTCATACATCTTTTCTTTATTTCAGACAACGTTCGTCTGGCAAACTCTATTATATGATGATCTCCGTTTTTTCTTATTTTGCATAATTTGACCACAATCACAATGTTAGATACAATCAGAGTTATTATAAAATACTTTTAAGAAGGTATTATATCGAATCATTATTTGATTCAAAAGCATTTCTTTTAATAATTAATAATTCAATGGCCTCCCTATGTTTGTCTGACTCTTTCCAAGTTTGCTCATTAAGAGTTAATTTGAGTAATGGGTTAATTATTTCAGAAAACCCTCGTATGTACTTCCTATAAATGTATAAAACAAATATACTGTTTGGTTTCTTTTTTATTACGTGGTTCTCTGACGTTTTAAATGGCTTAAATTTTGTCGGTGTCCATAATGATGATTAAGGGAATCGGGAATAATATATATCACAAAATCAAATAAATGTAAGAGAAATATTGTGATTTTTCTATATTAATCGTCACAATATATTGCTTAAATACTAGTTTGAGACTATCTAATGTTCATCAAATGACTGTGGCGTTTTTGACAAATCATCTACTATAACCTCCGGAATATTTGTCCTTAACTTCTCGTCCAGGCATTAAGCTTCCTATTGAAGAAATTCATAGAGAGAACACTTTCATTCAAATGTTTGGTGTATAAAAGATGAGAATAGGAGGGTGTTAACAGAAGAAAAGGAAGTGATGAAGAGATGGAAAGACTATTTTGAGGGATTATTAGATGAGGAATTTCCGAGAGAGGCAATTGATCGGGTAAAGTGGAATTTGGGTATGGTGGATTTAATAAGGGAAGAGGAAGTGTGGAGTGCTGTGAGAAAAATGAAAAATAAGAACGCGGTGGGACCGAATGGAGTACCAGTAGAAGTATGGAAAGTATTAGGAAGTTTAGGTATACAATGGCTGACAAAGTTCATTAATAAGGTACTAGTAGAAGGAAAAATTCCAGAAGCGTGGAGGAAGAGTTATGTAGTACCAATATTTAAGGGTAGAGGAGATGTACAGGATTGTGGAAATTATAGAGGGATAAAACTTATGAGCCACAGTGTGAAGATTGGGGAATAGATAATAGATAAAAGGGTAAGAGGTGAGACAACCGTTACAAGAGATCAGTTTGGGTTTATGCCTGGGAGGTCAAAAATGGAGCCAATATTTTGTGTGAGACAGATTGTAGAGAAGTACAGAGAAAGGAAAAATAAATTGTGTATGGTATTTATTGATCTAGAGAAGGCTTATGATAGGGTTCCTAGAGAGACCTTAAAGTGGGCATTAATGAAGAAAGGATTACCAAAGGTGTATGTGAACATAATTGAAGTTATGTATGAAGGGGCGAATACAAGAGTGAGTGATCTGTATAGAGAAACTGAGGATTTTAGGGTCAGAGTGGGGTTACATAAGGTTTCAGCTTCGAGTCCTTACTTATTTTCCCTGGTAATAGATGAAATAACAAACGATATACAGGGGGAGGTACAATGGTGCATGTTGTTTGCAGATGCTATAGTACTGATAGGAGAAAGTCCTAAGGAAGTGAATGTAGACTTGAAGAGTGGAGAGAAGCTCTGGAAAGTAAAGTACTAAGGATTAGTAGGAGTAAAACAGAATATATAAAGTATGATTTTGGTGAAAGGGAACACAGAAGGAATAGGGAAAGGCTAGAAATAAGGTTAAGTGGGGATGTGGTGGGAGAAGTGGACAGGTTCAAGTATTTAGGGTCCGTTGTGCAGAAAGATGGGCTTTTCGAAGAGGATATGAAACACAGGAATAAGTGTGGATGGTCGAAGTGGAGAGAAGCGTCAGGTATTCTGTGTGATAAAAGAATCCCTAATAGATTAAAACGTAAATTTTAAAAGGCAGTTGTAAGACCTGCAATGATGTATGGAACAGAATGTTGGGCAGTAGATAGAATGATAGAACAGAGAATGAGTGTCGCTGAGATAAGAATGATAAGGTGGATGAGTGGAGTTACTTGAGAGGATAAAATAAGGAATGAGTATATCAGAGGTAATATAGGGGTAGCTTCGATTTTAGACAAAATGAATGAGAATAGATTAAGCATGTATTAAGGAGGGAAGAGACTGAGGCAGTAAGATTATTAAGGGAAATGCATGTTATGGGTAAGAGGTGGAGAGGAAAACCGAAAAAGAGAGGGGGGATGTGATGGCGAGTGATATGAGGAAAGTAGGGGTAAGTGAAGGAGATGCAAGAGTTAGATTTAAGTGGAAGTGTAGGACCAAAGTGGCCGACCCCAAATAGTTGGGAGAGAAGGCGAAGGAGAAGTAAGATTGAAGAAATTCTTAGTTGCTTAGATAATTTTTTAAATCAATTTAAATTTATTTGTGCTTTTTATGTACTTGACTTATTGTTATATATTATATATATATATATATATTTATTATTATATATAATATATAATATATAACAATACATTTTTATTTATTTATAGTTATTAAGACTAAATGAACCAAAAAATTATGAGACATTTTAATGGGTAAAATCAAGAAATTTATATTTTGAAAGTCACTGTAACATCTGTATTTAGAGAACAACTTTGAAAAAAACCTTGGCAAATACTCAACAATGATATTTTATTTAAATAACAGTGACTGTGCCAAAAATTACATTTGATTTCCTTATCAAGTTCCGCAATGGTCGATCTTATTAAATTCAAAATTTAAATTATAATTATTTTTAAACGTTAGTGTAAAACATCTTTAAAAGGACTATAAAAAGGGATATTTCTAACACTTTTATAATAATAATATTTTTTATTAACCAGGGAATCGGGAAGATTAGGTTAACGTTTATTACCATATTGCAAACGTTATGTAAAGAAGAATTACAATATAAATAAGTTATCTAGGAAAACATTATGTAACATAAAATTAACTCAGACTATGTTAACTAATCCATCGTTAAGATATTACCTTACATAACATTAAATAATATAACGTTAGCTGATTTGCACAGAAATATAAAATCCATAGAATTTTAGGTAGTGCGCTTATAGATATTTAATATAAAGAATTTCATTCCGATTTAAATAAAATATTCGTCCTTTGAAATATGTAATATTTTCATTAATATGTCCAAATTTCAGCTAAATAATAAAAAATAAATAAATTGTGCCATTAAAATTTAATTATACAACTCTTAAAAAAAAAATTATATAAACCGTTATGCTGGAAAATGAATTATTATAATTGGTATTGACATAAATACTTGTGAAATATGTAAATTTTAAATTATAAATAATGTACGTTTATAAATATGTTTGTTTGAAAAAAATTTTGGTGCATATAAAAAAATATACATATCGTCCCTCAAAAAATAATATAAATACCCAACTAATATAATATAATATTAGTAAAGTAGGTAGTTCTACTTCGTCGAATTATAATCTACTACAAATAAACCAATTTTTACTGAAAAATTCAAATGTATAAATGTGTGTTCATATTTTGTATTTATAAATATTTTTTGTGCCATAAAATTATATTCTCCCCAATAAATGTTTTTCAGGTGTACATATGTAATATATATTTGATCTAAATAAACATAACAGTAAATAAGAAAAATGTTGAATGGAAAATTATATATCGATATAAGGTATTTCTCATATTCGTGTATCATTGTATGCGGTGTTTATTTTAATATTAAGTTGTAATATCTAGACTCTAGGTACTATTATATACCACATTTAACTAGAATACAAAAAAAGGATTTTTTTTTTTTTAAAAATTGTGTGCAAAATATAACTATTAACTATTCACCTTTATATTATGTAAATCGTTGTTATTGGAACAGAATATTACATTAAAAACAATTATTCAAAAGCCTATGGATATAACAATAATGAGTATATGGCATTTTTATTATCAATTCAAAACTTTCTATGAGTTTTGTGTGAAAGATTATGATTTGATTTATTTACTAAAATTGTAATAATAATATACTATTATTATCATAATTTAAATAATAAATACTTAATATATAGCATATTGCACTTACACATAAATACTTATTTATCAATGCTAATCTAGATCGTAATGAACTATGGTGTAAGTAGTATTTTGTATTGAAATCAATATAAAATTATAAATAATCAACTCATTTTTATATGCCGCTTTATATTAGAAGAAAATATTTTGTTAATATATGTAACCTTTGTATTTTGTAATTAATGGAGATATTATAAATTAGATCTTGCAATTAAATACAATTGAAGTAAAATTAAATCGTTGGTCCATAATATATAAATAAGTAGTAGGGTTTTGTATGTTCTGGAACCTAGAGCAAGGAAAACAAAAAGTTCAAGAGGACATATCTAAATATTTTTACCAGGTACTTGGCTTCTTTTAATTTTTCCCCTATTTACACATTTTTGACATTTTATTAACATACCCCTCCTTAGATCTCCAGTTTTTGGCTTCTTTCGTTTTGAATTTCACGCTGTAACTTATATACAGGGGTAAACAAATAGCTCAAGGGTTGCTTTTCTATGTCGATTTAGCTGTAATTATATGCAGGAGAAAATAATGCTTAGTCACACACATATCTCTGTACTTTCAAACATAGAAAGTCGTACAACGCTCCCTCAATCACGCACATTCTAATGTCCCTAAAAAAAAAAAAACATAATAAAGGGATTAATCAACGTATAAATATCACCGGTTATTAATGTGTAAATCGTTGGTGTTAAAATCGTTTGTGTTAAAATCGTGTAGAAAAACATAAAATATTTTAGTTTCATATTATTTACTAGTTTATCGGGCTACACAAATCACAAGGGGTTATGTCTACATATTTTTTTCAGATATTTAGCTTCTATTTCATTAAGGGAAAGCCACGCACCTTATAATATTATGATAGAATCACGCACCCAAATGAATGTATAAAAACCATTTTACACGTATTTTAATGTTCCTGCAACTTTTGTTTCCTGTAAGTCGTAGAACAATATTATATCTATAATACACTTATAATCTCCTCTCTCACTACCATATTCTTGCAATATATTTTATTTAAGTGTATGGAATAGGCTTAGTGATGAAAATACCTGTTAGTTTTATTTTATTTATTGGTACGATATATTACGAAGTAAACTTCATACAATAAATAACATTATAATAATAAAATATTTATATATGATAAATGTCATGTATTAGAAAAATTGTAGCATGCTATTATGTATGCTTTAGGTATGCTTTTAACCAATGAGATTACGATAGTTTTTTTTTATTTAGATGAACTAACTTCTTGAGCCGGGTGGTTTGTGAATTTCTCCATCAGTAACTGTTCTACGTTCTCTATGACTTTATCTAATTTCAAAACTTTTTTTGATTTGGAGTTAAGTATAGTCTTTGATGGAAAATGTGTCATTTTCCATTTATAAGCATATTTTTGTCATTAATATTAAAAAAAAATAAATAAATAAATTAAATATTTAAAAATTACATGTATTTCGATGACACACCCGCTATGTCCGATGTATTATTTATTGTGATTACACGCAATTTATCTCCAGTTATGACAGACGGAATATTTATTTTATATGTACCATCACTCGAGGTTTTAAATGTCACGTAATTTTGTTCGTCGTATTGTTCTAGGACTCACTCTCCTTTTTTTTAGCAGTGTAATATATAATTGCCGCTATAATTATTTAAACAAATGTAATTAAAAAATATATTAAAAAAACACATACTGATTTATTTTATTTTTGATTTGTTTATTTTTTGCAATCACTTTTTTTTTAATTGCGACTTTTCCACTGATACTACTAGATTTTTAAAAATAAAAGATGTTATTATATTAATCATTTTCACATACATGAGGTATTACATAATATAGTATAAAATACTTATATCACTATCAAAATCCAATATTTCTGTATAAGATATTTTTTTTTTAACAACCACAGAGTACAAACAACTAACTGGACTGTGAACACTATAGTGAAATGTACTGAGGTATTATTCAATGAGAGCTAATGTACACGTTCGGTATAAAATGATGTGTCTAGTAAATGTGTGGTTAATAAAAGGAGTGGTTTAACAAAAAACGAATGAGAACCCAGTGAAGACATTGTTTATTCGGGAAAATAATATTATACCTAATACGTAATATAGTATAGACGGTTTAATTATGAAGGGTATATAGTAATCTAAATTGATAAAAATCATGCGTATATTGCGTTTGAACATATATTATTTTTGAAACGGGAAGAGACTTGTACACTCAACTTTTTATTATACTAGATTATATTATTATACAACATTCGTCAGTACACGATGAAATGCACAACGAATGAGACCCAAGTGAAGGTGTTGTCTATTAAAGGAATAAAATAAAATTATACCTACACGTAAATTAATAAAGATGATTTTTGTATACAATAGCTCGTATTTCAAAAACCTACTATAAAGACTGTATGTTAAGTGTTGGAGAGCAAGGTTTGGCCGCTATAAGAAACAGCACAATATTATTCTATATTCTTTTTTATTCAACGAATCTATTATACGTGATTTTTTAATTTAAATAATTCTCCGTGCGTTGTGTGAGAAATTTATATAACGAACAATTCACAACAATAATCAACAATAATTTTTTGCTTCCGTTAGTGTACTTGGTTCTCTAATCAAAACAATAATGAAGAATTTATGTTTTTAGCTTTGAACAAAATATTTAAAAATATTTCGATATTACAACAATATTATCGTGAATTAAAATGTATGAATTGTGATAAATATTTATGTGTTCTGGATCGTTCAAATCTTTATGCAAATCCGATGCATGAATTTTTCATGGAGAACATTCAAATTCCGTATACCGAACTTGCAAGACGTCGTACAATTTATCATTGCTATCTACATATAAATGTAAATAAATATTATATAGTGTATTTTATTATTTTATTTCTAATTGATTTAAACTTTATTTGAGTAGAAGATTCAGAATATTTTTAATGCAACACATAACTATTGAGAAAATGCGGTCTTACTATTGCAGGATTAACCTAACCTAACTGCGGGATTACTATTATTTATTGATTATTATTTATTTTAACAATATGTCTTTTAAAACTAATAGCAGAAGAATAAAAAAAAAATTATTATTTAAATCGAGTGATTTAAAAAACTAGGTCAAACCCATATTTTTTATCACTAAAGGAATAAAGGGTCCTCATTGGCCAGTTTCATCATACGGACAGTAGGGCAATTAGTTAAATAATTACTGCGGCTAAAAGGAAAACGGAAAAGGAAGGAGTATCTGGAATAAAAAGTTGGAACTCTGAAATTAACTTTAGACAGGAGGGCAGGGGCATCGACTTCACCATTAATAAGTTTAGAAAGAAACGTAAGATTACCCTGTTTCCCCCAATCACACAGGGTAGACAAACAAATACGTTGCAACACAGGTTCATACTCATGAGTTGCGCACTCAATGTGTAATGCGAAAGCGGCAAATTTCAAAATTTTCTGCTGAACTCTTTCCAGCTGATAACTACCATCGAGTGTGCATGGATCCCAAATAATTAAACCATACTCCAAAACAGACCGGACGAAAGAGGAATATAAGGTCTTAAGAGAACTGGGCAATTTAAAATCAGCCGAAATTCTCTTAATAAATCCGAGAAGCTTCAATGCCTTGCATGTAACTTTCTCTATATGGGTCTGAAAAGTAAGCGACCGATCAAATGAAATACCAAGGTCCATAACACAATAACTTGAGTATTTTAGAGCAAAATCGTCAACAGAGTATTGAAACATGATATTCTCGCAGGAACGAGTGTAGGTCATGGCATGACATTTAGGAATACTAATCTCCAAGCTGAGTCCCCGAGCCCAACGAGCGACAGAATTATTGTTATGTTATTTAACTTATTGTTATGTTAGCAAAATTTTTAGGCTTGTTAGATCACAGATAACCAAACATTGTGATAAATTAATTTTTTGCAAACGATGTTTTACGACTTTTAGTGACAAACCTAATAAAATTGGACCATGGGGTTATGATGAACTAGAAAAACATCAGAAAATTTGTAGAAAGCATAAATTATGTAATCCAATATTGCTCAATTAAAAGAATGGAATGTTTATAGAGTTTAAAAATTTAATTAATTTTAATTTAAAAGTAAAAAAATTCTAAAATACTTAGGGTATCAATTCACAAAATATCAATATAAATTTCAAAATGCCTGATAGTGATATTTTAGATATTGATTTTAATTTCTCAATGGAATCAAAAATAACTAAAATTGAATATCATCCATATATCCCATATACAAGAACATGTAATAGTAATTATGAAATACGTATATCAGTTCGACAAATAGATGTGTGTCCCTTACCACATACAATTTTTCTTTTCACTAAAGGAAAAGTAGGAGATTCAGCAATAGCTAAACTCTGTAATAATAGGTTATCGTTTCTATAGGAACAAATACAACTAAAAATAAACGTTGTTGAATTAGATAGTACCTGTTTTCTCGATGTTACTATCTCGCTCAAAGCGAATATGTCATTTACACCGGATAACTATTGTTATTTAAATGCAGGCTGGCATATACAATCAGGTGCAGCCATTAAAAATACAACAGGTGAATTTAGTGTATGTTTACCACTAAAACATTGGTTAAGATTTTTTGAAGATTTTAAAAAAAATTTTATTTACTCTCTATTGGAATTAATTTTAACAAGACGTAATAGTGACGAGAACCCTCTTATATTTAAAACAGCTAATTCTGCAACTTTTGGATTAGTTACTATTAACCAAATAGTTTGGAAAGTTCCTCATATTAGTGTAGATGATGGGGGAAAAATTAAAATTAATGAAACTTTTAGAAAAAGAAAAAAGTCTATTTATTCCTTTCCGAACATTTGAAACATATGAATATCCTGAATTAGGAAATTCAAAAAATATTGTAAGGAGTATAAAAACTGCTTCGAAATTTGAAAAACTACGTTATGTGATAATAGGTTTGCAAAATGGACGAGAAAATTATTTGGGAAAAGATTGTAGCATGTTTGACCACTGTAATTTAAGAAATGTTTAAGTATTTCTTATTTTTTCAGTTTCTCCGTATGATAATCTAAATTTAGATTTTAGCAAATGTGATTTCTCTATATTGTATGAAATGTATTCATATTTCCATGAATCATATTATGAAATTCAAAAAGATATCCATTATTAAATCCTTCAAAATGTATGTTTGGCACACCGATCATAGTAATTGATACTTCAAAACAGAATGATTCTGCAACGGCGTCATTAGTGATATACGTATAGAACTTGAAACCCCAGAAAATTTAATTGGTGTAACAGTATATTGTTTATTCATAATCGTTTTATTCAATATGTACCTTTAACTAGAAAAGTTAAAAAAATTGTGTAATATAAATATAATAATTATATGTTTTCCTTTAATACTTACTTATACCTGGTAGTATGAAATGCTTCTGTGAAATTGAGATACACTTATATTGTAAATTTGATAAGTTAAAAAGATTGACATACATTGTAAATTTGATACGTTGAAAAATGAACGCTGGTTGTATATACAAAAGTTTAAAACTGTGTAGGGTAAAATATAATATTTAAGACCGTCTAGTATTCGTAATTTACAGCTAAACCGATGAAGAAAAGAACCACTTGAATTATACCTTTACATAAAATGTCAAGAATATGAAAATGTGAAAAAATGAAAAGAATCCAATTATCTGGTAAAAATATATAAAAATATCCCTTTGAACTTTTTATTTTCCCTGCTCTAGGTTCCAGAACCTACAAAAACCTACTACTTAAATCACATTTTATATTTACTTCTTTTTTCTGTAACTAACCTTCATGGAAGAAGAAGAAGTGTGGAAGTTTTGGTACAAAAAACATTACTAATATTAATGTTTAATTTAAATGTTAGATTTTGACCAATTTAATTTAATATTTGAGTAAATTTATTGTAGAAACATGTCAAACTTACTTTCTCATTTTCCCGCCAATTACATAATTTAATATTTTCATCAGTGCTTATCCTAATTTATATTGTACATTTATTTAATTTATTTTAATTTCTGACTTTACCAATAATAGGGCTATAGATAATTCATTATCAATGTATTAATAACATTAAACAAATAAATTGGAATATTTATGAATTAGTTCATTCATATTTTTTTGATTAAAACTTTAATTGTTTAGATATAACACCTTAAAATGTACAAATGTGTGGTGTTATCTTAAATATGTTTATCATTTTAAAAAATCTAGGCACTGAAAGTATATGGAATTTTATTTTTTTGTCTAGTTCATTATACTGAAATAAAGATATACAACAGAATTAAAAAACAAAATATTATTACATAGTATCTTATTATTTTTCTAAATAGCATATATATATATATTTATATTATAATTATAACTATTTTGTACATTTTAATTTAGACATTACAAAGAAGAATATTTGTTGTAAGTAATTTTTTCACATTAATATATATTTGATTGCATTTAAAATTTTAAAGAAATGTAAATTTTTATTCTTTTCATTCCGAGTATATTAGAGAAAAATAATTTGCTAATATAGATATATTTAACGGTTTTCTATTTTGAAATTTTTTTACGATATTATGAATTAGATAATGTAATTCACTCATTGGTCCCATATCATAAAATATTTACTGATCTCAGATTGAATTTAATTGAACCAAAATATAATAAATTGGGTAGAGACGAACGGTAGAACTAAAAATACCCGTATTGCATATAATAATAAACCTAAAACTTCAAGGTTCTTTCCTACAGTGATTTTTTATGGTAATAAGATGTCAATGAGGAAGATAAATGGAATTAAAAATCTTAGAATAGGAAAGCCCATTTAGAGAAAAGCTTTAGAGAAAGTAATTGTTGAATATAGAAGTATGACGCCTGGAAAAAGGTATCCATGGTACTTTAATTCAATACCTATGTGACGTAGCAGGTGAACTAAAGAGAGAAATATAATCAGTTGGAGAATGTAATGGCTATTGGTGTCATCAATTTGATAAATTTTCAGATTATCGATGAACAGAAAGAAATTTTGAGATTGTATTCTATTTCTAATTAAATCAACGAGAAGAATAAGATAAGTAGATTGAAGTAGGGCTGGGAGATTATTTCGATTAATCGATTTTTTGAATCGATTATTTTTTGTTCATTTGAAATAATCGATTAATCTATTATTCGAGTATTTATTAATCGATTATTCGAGTATTATATTAATCGATTAATCGAGTATATTCGATTATTTAATTTCTGTTTTTACAATAACCAGTAGGTATAATAGGGGTGAAAAACTAACAATTATAATAATAATGCCAGAGACTTGAAAGTCAACAGAAGTCTTACAGAAGTATTTTACTGACGTGATAAAATTTGTAATACCATTTTTTTAATTAACATTTTAATAATTCCTTAAATATAATACAATACTTACTAATATAGGTACAATACTTTTACTTTAATTACAATATTATTATAATGATTTTATTATACTAATTTATTTATTAAATTTAAAAAACTAATCTTATATTAACCACTATTATCATTATTGAAATATAGGTATTTTTTTTGATAATATTAAATATTAAATATATTATTGTAATTTATTATATTAGTACCTACATTAATTTGATAATAATTAATGGATTTTATTATGATAGTGTAATAATTTTAAAAAAGATGCACTTTGTTCGATGGGTGTCAGTAGGCACGGAGGCACTTCACACGTTTGATAGGATATACTTGGTGGATATATTGAATTTGAATTTCAAAAATAATTCTGAGTGGAGCTCGGTGTGATGTTAAACGATAAAATGACCAATTTTTTGCAATTTTTTTTTTGTTGTTATTTTTCGGCAGTTAATTATCGTTTTTTAAGGAAAAAATATTTCCTTCATTTCATATAAGTACCTATTATGTTTTATTTACTAAATCATAAGTCAATATGTCCAAAAATCAACCCATTACTTACAAATTGGAAACTTGTACACAGAAAAATAAAATAATTGTATGAAAAAATATTTTATTATG
This sequence comes from Pemphigus obesinymphae, assembly GCA_025469235.1. Lineage (NCBI taxonomy): Eukaryota > Metazoa > Arthropoda > Insecta > Hemiptera > Aphididae > Pemphigus > Pemphigus obesinymphae. Next base: position 24,485 of record JAIPRL010006590.1, read on the forward strand.
ATATTTTTCCAATTAATATATTAAAAAAATGATATATTGAATGAAAGGTATGATCGAGTAATTATTCTCTAAAGGAAAAAAGGTACGAGTGTAAAGTCTACTGGTCGAAATTCTCTATCTATTAAGAGATTTTCATCTAGTATGCAGATTAGGTGTACGAATTTCACTAGTATATAATTAGTAATTACATATATACAATAATAAATTGGTGATTTAATCGATTTACAGTATTCTATATACCTACCTAAATATAATACATCAATTATCCTAAAATTCAATCAATTGATCACCCAATAAAATTATGATTAATCGATTATTTTTGTTCATTTGAAATAATCGATCAATCGATTATTCGAATACTCGATTATTTATTCGATTAATAATCGTCGACTCACCTAGAGGATTTTGAATAATCGATTAATTCGAGTTGAAATAAAAAATGTCGATTATTTAAAAAAAAAAATTCTCCCAGCCCTAATTAGATCTACTTGAACCCGAATCAATTAGCATGGAGGGAAACCGCTTACCTTACGTGTTTATTGGGGATGAAGCTTTTGGGCTAAGCGAACATATGTTACGGCCATATAGTGGAAAGCAGTTAACAGAAAAAAAAACTATTATTGGGTGTTCAACTATTGAATTTCTAGAGCACGTAGATACGTCAAAAGTTCATTTGGAATTCTAACGAATAAATGGCGAATACTCCATAGACCACTCAATGTGTCTGTCGACTTTTCAATAGATATCGTCAAGGCGTGTGTTTTATTACATAATATAGTACGCAAGCAAGATGGTTACAACTATGAAGATACTTTAATAACACCAGATTTAATACCATTTGAAAATAATGTAGAATATCGCATAGGAAGGTTAATGAATTTAGTCAGTGATAAATTTGCCGAATATTTTGGAAGTCCCGAGGGTGAATTGCAATGGCAGTATAAAATTTAAGTAATGTGGTAGTTATTAATTTTAAGTAGTATTAATAATGTATAATATTATCAAATAATAATTAAATAATTAAATAAATATTGTTCTTACCACAGTCTTTTTTGTCTTTTTTATCCTTTGCTTCAAAATCAATTTAGAATTTAGAACAAAGATACTCCCACGCTTTAGCTTTTGTAATTCTATTACTATAACTATCTATGGTATAGTTCCAATACATGGTAAACTAGGTATTTCTTCTATAAATAGTGTTAAATGAGCCGTCATTTTCATTAATTTCGGTTATTTTAAACAAAAAATACAGTACCCTATTTACGTAGCGAATATACATACAAAACACGCGTGCAGTGCACGAATCAATTGTTGAACAACAACTGAAAACTGAACTAGTCCTATAGTGATAAACAAATGTCAAAGATAATTAATAATAATAATAAAGATTACTAAGTATACAACATCGATTACATCGATTCTGAATTTTAATTGTCTGATTCTGATTGTGATGAAATTGACGATTCCGATATCGACCTAGATTTCAGTATTGCAAAAATGATCACGATAGTGACACTACCCATATTTCAGGTAATAGTTAAATTGTTGTTATAATATTAATATTATGTAGCTATAATATCAATTTATTTTAGAAACAAATGAATCAGAATCCAATGATCGATCCTTCACCTGGTACGAATTTGAATTATAATAATCATAATGATATACCAATATTACCTGGCCGTAGACCAGGACGCACAAGATAAAAACGTGCGTGAAGCTACCAAGTAATAAGAAACAATGTACGTTTAGTTGCCTACACCTACATTATGGTACGGCGCAATATGAATAGGATCAATGCAGGAAAAACTACCAAATTTCCCTTGTTGCCACTCATTACAAGTCTTGCTGTAAGATTAGTAAGCCATCGTTCGTTTTTTTCCACCAAAAGGCGATTTCCGGAAGATAGCTATACATATTCTAAAAGTCCATAAAATTACCTATCCCGCGATAGTAGTCGCTAATTGCTCCGGTGTTTGAAATACGAGTAATAAATTGACGTGCGTGAAGTTGGCTCCCCCATATTGTGATATCGAACCCTAACCGGTACCAAAATATTGCAATTTAATTGCAACTAATTGCCTGTTTTTTGTTTTTATTTGCAATTCACCGGTTGACCGGTTAAAATTTAAATAACAGTAATTTTCGAAATTTTGCCAGCCCCCCCCCAAAAAAAAATTTTC
>JAIPRL010006591.1:0-26650 GCA_025469235.1 Pemphigus obesinymphae
ATAAGGAATGAGTATATCAGAGGTAGTATAGGGGTAGCTTCGATAGTAGACAAAATGAGAGAGAATAGGTTAAGATGGCTCGGGCATGTATTAAGGAGGGAAGAGACTGAGGCAGTAAGATTAGTAAAGGAAACGCATGTTGTTGGTAAGAGGGGGAGAGGTAGACCGAAAAAGAGATGGGGGGATGTGATGGCGAATGATATGAGGAAGATGGGAGTAAGTGAAGAAAATGTGGGAGATAGAGTCAAGTGGAAGTGTAGGACCAGGGTGGCCGACCCCAAATAGTTGGGAAAGAAGACAAAGGAGAAGAAAAATTTTACTGTTCAAGTTATTTTGTCTTTAAAATTATATAGTCTGCCATACTACATCCAGTCTTCAATTTTTTATTACTTTCTTCAATATACTTGGTTTTTTTTTTGTACTATTAGAATGAACAGAAGTGGTACCAAGGGTATTATCGAAATATTTTGAAGGACGATCATCTTCATCAGAAGTACTCAATAAATTTAATGTACTTAATATTTTATTCAAAGGAAGATGTACATTAGGTTTGTTTCCATGCGTTCATTAAGTACATCATAATTTTCCTAAATAACACTATTTCTACCTGAATTATATTTTTAACATTAGCTTTGTAAGTCACCCAAAGATTTCTCCATTTTGAATCTTATTTATCAGCATTCATAGGCGAGTAGTTGGGAAAAGATGTATTTAATTTATCAGCAACTATTGTGCACAGTACATATTTTTTTTTTTTTTTTGTATTTGTTTCTCCAAAAGGAAGCATCCATATTGATTCTGGTTTCAATGAGCATGGCCACAAGGTTTTAGTTCCATACAAATTTATCTGAAAAATAAATGCTCTTATTTATTTTTATAAATTATAGAATATAACTATCCAAAGTAAAAATGTGTGTTCTAACTCAGTACACTAAATTTAAGTGGTAAAAAAATTGTGTAAAAATGATTGTAAAATAATATAAAAATGTCTATACAAAGTATCTGGCCTGGGTCCTTCATTAAATCATATAATTTAAATAAATATACTTTACATTAAAAATGTCACTCATTATAATAACCCTTCTATTTATTACTTTCTTCTAAAATTATATTTATTGTTATTACCTTGCATAGAAAGTGTTTCATTGTCTTGGTCTATATTTGATGATGCGGTACAGTTTGCTGGTTGATTTTCTTCAATTTCAATCCCATTTTCAATCAATAAGTTTGTATCCATCATACATTGTTGAATAAAATATTTTGTAACCATAAATAAACCATAATTCATAAATAAATGAAATGTATATAAATATATAAAAGATAATATATTTCATATATAAAAATAAATTTATATTTACCACTTTCTACATGATATAGAATCTTAAGATTATCTGAAGACCACACACGCCCAAAAACATTCATTTTCCACGAATCCCACGAAAGTAACCATTGTTAAATAATAGTAGGAAAACTTGGAAAAATAATTAATATAAATTGACTTAGAATCACGAATTTATAATAGAAATACGCGGTAGTTAGTGTTATCATAAACTCTCCGATACTGATTAGTGATAAGAAATATCAATCAGAAAAATCGGTAAAGTAAACATTGGATCCGATGGAAATTTAGTTGGTAACGTTGAATTTTGAAACAAGATCCAGCAATAAAATATTATCATACAGTTGAGTTTTGAAATGTATTTTATCATTTTAATTAAACAACGCCGAGTTTTGGGAGAGACCCATATGAAATGCGATTTTTTCCAGAGCCAACTAGTTAAAAGTAGTATAAATATTATATAATAAATTAACGGTATATTTTAAATTTTAAAATTCAATTATAAATCATGTAAATAATATGTAATAACGAGTTTCTCTACATTTTATCTATAGGTAGTCGTCATTTGTTTTGGCGGAAAAAGTACAATATTATCATTAGTGGCTTTATATTAATAAATACTTCAGTAAAACTTGGTAAGTTTTAATTATTACTTTCACGAAAACCCATTTGATATTCAGACGTAACAACGCCTCCATCATATTCGTAACAATTAGTTGTTTTGTACACGGTCTTGAACAATATACATAGGAATGAAACATAATATATGCGTTTTAATTTTTACAGCACATTATATTATACAACACTATAGATAATAATATAATTTATATTATTTTTATAACTTTATGAATTTATTTAGGAAATGACTTCAGAAAATGCAATTGTGCTTCCTGAAAACCAAGAACTTTGTTATATTTGTAAACAAATGCTCATAAATAAATGTCATACAAATTCTTGTTTGCATTTGTTCTGCTTTGAATGCTTGATAGAACGGTCATTATGTGATGTTGTAAGTTATCTAAATTATTAATTACTATTTACTAATAATATTAATACATATAATAGATTATAGGTCCAACAGGTGCCTTATCATGCACATTCTTGGTGAAAGGATCTTTCCTATCACTTAGAAAAATTTTTCAATCACTCCCATCTGTTAAGTCTGATAACTCCTCCTTTATATCAAATTATACCTATCTTCATCCTTCCGCACCCCTCTAAATTGTTCAAATCCATTTATTCATGTATTTGGAGAACCCTAAATCACATAATACCAATGACCCGTATAATTTTTGTCCTGTCAAATTCACTGTTACCAATAGTCTTGATTTCATATCCTGTATTTTGAAAAGTTAGAGTTAGCAAGTAGATGCCATGTTCACTGATTTTTTCAATGTTTTGATACGGTGATGGGCTTTTTTTAAGTTGTAAATACTTTGTATTGGTAATCTTTTGCTCTACTGGCTGTGGTTCTACCTCTCCTCTAGAAATCAATTCATAAATATTTGTAGAATTGATTTCAATCTACCCATCATATTTTCTGACATTCCTCAAAAGTGACATCTTAGTCTTCTTTTTTTATTCTCTTCGTCAATTTTCTTAATAGTCATCTTACTAGTTCAATAGTTATTTTATTTGACAATGATATTAAAATCTATATGCAAATTAACTCCCCTGCTGACTGATTTCTTATGCAGTCATATCTGGATTCTTTTTGTACCTGGTTCTATGTGTAGGACTTACTCTCAACCTCGATAAATGTCATATCATTTTACAGGAGTCACTTACATTGCCTCTATTTCTATTCTCTTCATGGGATTTTCGCTTGAATTTGTATTTAACATCAAAAACCTTGAATATTAATTTCAACTCTTTCTTTGATCACCATATTACTATCAATGAAGGTAGGCTCCTAAAAATCTAATTAAACACAATACTAGACTCTTCTCATCCAACTCATGTCTCCGCTCCCTTTATTTCTCCTTTGTCTACTCTATTTTAAAATATGGCATAGTTTTTTGACATCCATACTTGGCTCGTAATCAACTTCATATAGAGTGGGTACAAAACTGTATTGACGTACATGACTATTCCATTAATCACTCTCAGCATCTTACCCTATCCTCTTGTTGTGTTGACACTTCTTTTATTTCTCCCTCCTTAACAATTAAATTGACATATTTATGATAATTTCTTATTTTTATAACTACTCACTGTATCACTTCTTAACATCTTATATACTTATAATAAATATACAAATTTTTTACTCCTTATAAATTGCCAAATGTTGTTTAATAAATAAATATTAATCTCATCAATTTAAAAAAAATAATAGTAAACCATGGCAATTTTATTTGGTAATTTGTTCTTTCCTTTATATTTATAAAATATTTCCATTATAAAAGGTAGTTTTAAGTTTCTAAACATAACTTTAAATAAATTATATCATAGGTATGTCCATTCATCCGTCCGTCAGTACTTAATTACTAATACACAGTTATAGACTTCTTCATATGATTAGTAGGGAGATAGGTATTATTTGTTTAATAGTATTTTTATTACATAGGTACGAAGAACAATGTTAGGTTTGGTAGTTAAGGAGGGGTTATTATTTGTTTTGTCTTATATTTTAAAATTATTCTTTAAATAAGAAACCTATTTTATTGGAATTTAACATGTTCACGAAGTGGGCTTTCCTCACATGTTTCTTTATGTTTATGGAAAGTACTGGAAAAATTGAAAAAATGACTTCTTCAAAGTACTAACTATAAAAAAAACTTTTTACTCCAAAACTCCCACTGCTCAAAATAAAAAAAAATAATATTTTAAAACCATTAATTTCCACTCAGAATCTAAAAGTGTTTGTTATTAATTTAATACATAATATTATACTCTTATTTTTATTCAATTAGACAATATAAATATAATACAATACATTATATTCTAATAAATAATAGCTATAAAATATTATATTTGTTTTTCTTACATTATTTTTGAAAATAGTAAATCTATAATCTAGTAGGTTAAGATTTTTAATATAATGTATTACAAACATTCTTAAATTTAATTTTAGTAATAGATTTTAATTAATATTATTTGAACATTTTTATTTTTTTTTTTTGTAAATTTCAATTTGTTTACTCAAATCTTAAATTTTATTAAAGAATTTTTGCTAATAATATATATGTATATATATAATATATATGAAAATAATAACTTTCATATGTTTTCTAAAAACTTGTATACATAGATAACATGATTAATTTAATAATGAACATTATATTAATATTAATATTTTCATTGTTTAGGAAAGGCAGTCTTGTCCACTATGTTTAAAGACATTTCAATATATATTTCATTCATTTACCGATACATCACATGACATATTTGATATTTATGAAGCATCGTAAGTATATTTTGTAACATAAATGTAGAGTTTAAGAATATTATTAAAATATAATTATTAATTTTGTTCTGACCATTCAATAAATTATCCCATAGCATTACATATAATAGATTTACTATATAGAAAACTATTTTTCACTATGCTTAGATACTTAACAATATAGGCAAACCTTATTATTATATATCTTATAAACGATTCTTATTTTAATAATAAATTAATTATATTAATAATAATAAGTAATAACATGAGTTGTTCATATATTAATAAGTTCTTATATAAATATTATTTAACTATATATAAATTAGAGTGGCTCAAAAAATTAATTAATTAAACTTGCCCTCAAATATTTTACTTAGTAAAAAATTATGTCTACCAAAATTTGAAGTAATTTGGTAAAGTTTAAGAGCTCGCTCAAAGTTATTGTATTTTTATATAAAGGGTTCAACAATAAAAATTAAAATGTAATATAAAATATTTAATAAATTTGTAATAAGTTTTAAATTGTTTTAATTTACTTCCCAAACTTCTCTTCCTTATCTATTTAATACTATGAACACAGCAAAATAGATATGTATGTCAGCAGCAATACAAATTTTAATCTAATATGCGCATCTCCACTATTTCCCATATATTAGGTTCTCCACTTTTCATTCAATTCTGTAGTAATAGCTTGGAAATGTATGCTTTATGTATGTAACCAATGAGAGGTGGAGAACCTATTACACGGTAAAAAAGTGGGGATACTTCACAGCTATGTGCATATCACAATGTTGACACATCTATCTATTTTGTCATGACTATGACAATATGTTTTAAATAAATACTTTACAATTTATTTGCACTTATTTTAATTTCATAATATTTTATAAAAATAAAATTTTGTCTTAAATATTTTATAGTGGATATAAAATTAAATTATATAAAAGGAAAATAGTATATGGTATTTTAAAATGATTACTAAAAACTAATATCAAATACCTTAATTTTCAGGTATATAAATACAAAAATGTATTGTTAAACCCTTAATTAAAAATTAAATCGCTTTGAGCCTCTTGAACTTTACCAAATTACATCAATATTTGAAAATCATAATTTTTCACTATATAAAATATTATTTGGGTGTTTTGTTTTTTTTTTTATTTGAGCCCTTCTAATACAGGGCCCAGCAAGTAGATATATTATTTTTGAAATAACTGTTATGCTCATTTGCGTGGTCACACTGTTTTCAAAACAATTGACATCTATTAGATGACATATGCCATTTTAGTAACAATGGACCTTAATCTGTAGTACATCGCGTTTTTATTTATAATACTTTTATTCAAACTGGTCGTTCTGTGGTGCTCACACAGCAACAATTTCGAAACCATTTTAACGTTGGTCGTCATGATTGTGATCCCAAAGAATTTTACATTTGGACCTTCATTTTCATCCATATAAGATTATAATTGTTCAAAGCTGCTGCAAAACGACTTCATGAAATGACACAGGTTCACAAAAGTCATATCGGAAATACTGACGGACAATAACATTTTGATCATGGATGACGAGACCCACTTTCATTTATCTGGGATGGTAAACAAACAGAATTAATTTTCGTTACTGGGCAGTAAACCCGCAACAACTGCATCAAAAATCTCTGCACAACGAGAAAGTTACTGTTTGGTATGGAGTATCTTGAACCTGCATTATTGGGTCTTATTTTTTTTTGAATAGTGACTGTTAACTCAAATATTCTATGTTACCATGTTGCGTGATTATTTCTTGCCAGAAATCAGAAACATCAACCTCAACACAGTACGGTTTCAACAAGATGGAGCGACTTGCCATATATCAAGAGCAACAATGGCTTTTTTAAGACATAATTTCCCAGGTCGCCTGATTTCATTGCGTGGGAATATGGAGTGGCCTCCTCGGTTACTGGATCTATCCCCTTGTGACTACTTTTTATGGGGCTACCTAAAATCCCATGTTTATATAAGTAAACCACATACTCTTGAAGTGCTTTCCGAAAACATAACACAGGAAATTCAAAGGATTTCGTGTGCCATGCTTGGAAAATAATTTCGCCACCTGTCTACAAGAATGCATTGACAAAAATGACACCTGATGTAATTTTTGGTAGTTGATTATTATTTTTTTATTTTTTGCAAATGACAATGTTTCAGTAATTTAAAAAGTAAATAAATTTTAAAATTGGTTTGAAAATAAATGTATGATAATAATTTCAAAAACACCATACCTCCCTGCTAAAAAATCTTCAAATAGATTTATTAGTGATTCAAAGCATACAATTTCCTTTCTGAGAGTATCGTTTATATTTTTGAGTTTATGATATTGATCAAATATGATTCATTTTAACATTAATATTTTGAGTTTTCTTGGCAAGGAAGGCAAAATATGAAGTGTTTTAATTTTAGTATTTAAGAACTATTACTGATAATAATTTATTTTTCCAAGCAGTGCTCAGGATTTGAGCGAAGGATTCGAAAAGGAATTCATGCATAACTTATGGATGGAGCCTGGTGAAGACATAAATTATCAGTTTAGACCAATCTATGGTAAATTAATTTAATTTATATAATTTGTTTTTATTTGCTTTTACTTGTTAACATAGACCTTTATATTTATAGGACAAAGAAATCGAATAAATGTATATGCTACAAATATATGGGCTGATCCACTGTCTGATACAAATGGTCAATTTAGAGGTTTTTCCATTTCTTACTTTAGGTAATTTAATTAAATTCTATATTAAAATTATTAACAATTTTATATTTTACCATATTAAACATTTCCTTTCTCCCAACTATTTAGGGTCGGCCACCCTATACCTACACTTTCACTTAACTATCTCCTGCATCTTCATAATTTATCCCCATCTTCCTCATATCACCCACCATCACATCCCTTCACCTTGTTTTTGGTTTTCCTCTTCCCCTCTTACCATCAACATACAATTCCTTTACTAATCTTACTGCCTCAGTTTCTTCCCTCTTTAATACATGCCTGAGCAATCTTAATCTATTCTCCCTCATTTCGTCAACTATTGAAGCTACTCCATATATATATATATCAATACTACCTCTTATAAACTCATTCCTCATTTTATCTTCTGTAGTTACTCCACTCATCAGTTTTAAAATTTTTATCTATGCTACACTCATTCTCTGTTCTATCTTTCTATCTACTACCCAACAATCTGTTCCATACATTATTACAGGTTTCATCATGGCTATACAAAATTTACCTTTTAACCTAATACAGCTTCTTTTGTCACAAAGAACATCTCTCCACTTTATCTTTCCAATCATTCTAAATCCTGTGTTTTATATCCTCTTCGAAATGCCCATCTTTCTGTACAATGGGCCCTAAATATTTGTCATTGGATAATTTTTATTTTTATTTATTTCAATCCCCTATAATCTATAATTTGATAAATGTGGAATGATAAAATATCGAAAAAAGAAAAAAATATAGCTAAAAAAGATTTTTTTTAGTACATTTTTACAGTTATATTTCTACTAAAAATAATTTTATAGGAAGAAATGTTTTATCATTGTTTACTATCCGACAACAAAAATTCCACCTACAACTGATCGACTTTTCCCTGCTCCTATATTACTGCCCAAAATTCTGTTCCAAGCATAATTGCAGGTCTCACAACTGCCTTATTATCTTTAACTACCTTTTAACCTATAAAACTATTGGTCTTATAAAATTCTAAATTTGAAAAATATTTAATTTTCACTAAAGAAATATAATGTTACAAATAATAATAGTTCATTATAAATTGTTGGTATAAATGCGGTTTTTTCCTATTTATTTTAATAATCAAATTAGAGTGATTTAAAATTATTTGAAATTTGGAAATTTAACATATTTTTCTATCGTGTGAATATTTGAAAATTCAAAAAAAAAAAAAAAAAATTAAAATTAAATTAATATAAATACTTAAAAATAATTTTCATGTTAACATTTTCATTATTTTTATTTAATACATATGTGTATGAAAACATTTATTTTGGCCTTTTTCACATTATTTCAGATTTATTCAATTTCATAATAAGCATTGTCTAATAAACAGACTGTACATTGGCAACTATGTTATATATTGATTATCTATACATTGGTAAATAAGAGTTAAATCATCCTTTGATTCTACTCAATTTCTAGGGATAGCCAAGTTAAAAATATCAGGGATTAAAATTTAATAATAACCAACTAAATTAAAAAAAAAATATGTTGAATTATATTATATTTTCATCCATGTTCCTTACATACATTGTGAAAGTGAAAAATGTTATTGTCTTTTTTATTTTTCAGAAATCATCGACAACAAATGTTACCATCACTACGTACTTTTATTTATAGAGATGTAATTGCAATTCGATCATTTTTGGTACCAGCACATCGTTTCGAGGAATTTCAAGCTGACATGATTAGTGATATACTCACTCATTTTATTTTAGACTTAATTTGCTTTTGTGAAATAAATAAGATGATTAATATATTACAAGTTTACCTAACTGTGCACTGTGAACATTTTTGTCACGAACTATATAACTTTGCCAATAGTCCGTTTAGTATGATCACCTATGATCAATTAGTGAAATATAGAATCCATGAAGAATGAAGATAATTCTACTGCTATGTAAGATGAGCCAAACAATATGTAAGGATAATTTTTATATATCATATTTATTTATGTATAATTATAAAGGAAATCATTTTTTTTTTTTAAGGAACTCTAAATATTTCTGTTCAGTGACCTCGAATTGAAATTAAGTTTTCGAGAGGATCTAAGGAACATTAGAGTACACATTTTCGGAGGATTTTAATATATTCAACCATTTTAGAGTATGTATGTACAATACAACTTGCATTTTTTTTAAATGGTAACCCCCTATTTCTGACACAAATTTTTAATAGTTACATTTTTTTGTAATCATTTTTCTTTTGTTAACTTGTTGAAAATTTTCTCCTGAAAATTTAATTTCAATCTGAAGTAACTGAACAGAAATATTTAGTGTTACAAAAAAGATGATCACATTGTTATATGTATTATTGCATATCATTTTCATTTTATTTTCATTGATTAGGTACAATTTAAAGAGCCAAAGTTAACACATATTTAATCATATTGTCAACATCTATTCCAAACTGTACACCAGAAAAATAATTCTCATTTGAAATCTGTATAAATAATTGATGTTAATCATACTCGAGTTCATTGTTTTCTATTGATACAGATGTGAACAAACTATAATTGTATATACTACTTTATACAAAGTATTAATTTCAATAATAAAGAGCGAATATTTAATTCATATTTTTAATAAATTTAATCTATATTGTAAATAACAATAGTTTTAATATTTGGCTTTTAACAACACAATGGTCAGAAAATTTTCAATATAAATATATATAGTAGCGTTTCTTATTATGGAGTACAAGCACATGTGTACCAACTAAAATGTGTAATATAATTATTTATTTATAAATTATTTAATAATGTTGTTGTGCCCATGCATGTTATCAAGTGGTGCATTGCTTGCCTGCTGCCGACATAGCTGTTACACACAATTAATAATTTGATTATTCTGCATGTTGGGTTATTTATATTTCATGGAAGTGTAATATTATATCATAGATGACATAAATATTTATTGATTCGTCCTACGAATATTAAAATTATTTTCAAAAATATGGTTTATGAGCAATTTTTGAAAATTTTCACCTTGTAAAGTGAATGTTAAAATTATTAAATTCACAATATTGTAAAATGTATTTTGTAATTGGATCACTTTTATTCAAATGCAAAATATATAGGTATTATTAATATATATCAGGCCCCTAATAGCAATTTGCAATTTGTTAATTTTGTACTACTGCCTTAACTCTTAAATAGTAAATTACTTATTTGGTAGGTACACTAATTACTATAGTATCCTAATAAAATGATGAATGATGTGGTATATAAGAATGCGTGGGTATTGGGTTCAATTCTATCACGAAAACTATATGATTTTTTCGCCTTTATTTTTTATTAATTTCAAATTTGCAAAATTGAATTACCTATTTGATGTAGTTTTTCGGAGTATATTGGAGGGTAATTCAATTTAAATTGTCTAAGTGAGTGAAATGAGTGAATGACCCTGGTTTCTGCCAGGTCACTAAGTACTGTAAATAATAATAGCAAAGTTGAAAAAATATAAATATTTTGTTCAACCTAACAAAAACGATATAAAAAAAAATGTAGAAAAACATAATGAAAAATGGAAAAACTTTGATAACATTTAAATTATCATAACATAAAACATTAAATATTCGTTAAAGTTTAAATTTTTATAACACTAAACACTAAAGTCTATAACGTTTAAATTAACTTAAACGTTAGGTAAAATAAATTTTTGATTCGAGCCCTGGTTCCAATAAATCTGGTGTGATACCATTTAAATACAAAAATTAACACTGTTGAGAAAATGGAATCTAAAGGCTGAAAAGTAACAAATTAATAATTAACATTTTCTGAACCATTTTTATAGTATTTTAGATTACTGGGTACTCCATAAAAATAGTATAAATACTGAGGCAATAAAATTAGTATTTTGTTTGTTGTTGGAAAGAGTTGGGAGATGTGATGGCAAGTGGTATAAGGAAGATTCAAGAGTTAAGTGGAAGTGTAGGACTAAGGTGGCTGACCCCAAATAGTTGGGAGAGAAGGCGAAGGAGAAGAAGAAGCGTATTACAATAAATAAATGGCCCTGTAAAAGTGTAATTATGTGCATATGTAGTTTATTGTGTGCTTTAGGACACATACCTATTATTGTTTATGGGCATAATGTTAACAAAATATTTTAAACATTTTCAAATTCAACATAAAAAACAAATTTTATTAAAAATAATAATAATTATAAACATGATGAAGAGGCGGTAAAATATAGGTACATTTTAGACAAATGTACATTAATTCTTTAAATTTAAATTATAATTTTTTTTTTCAACCCGAGGGTTGGCTGACAACTCCAATTCTCCATTCTGACCGATTGCTTGCTTTTTCTTTAAGTTCCTTAAATGTTTTGACTTATGCATCACATTTAATTTGTCCCATATAAGAGTTTCGTGGACGTCCTGCAGTTTTCTTTCCTTCTATCATACCCTCTAATATTATATTATGCATCTCTTCTGGGTGTCTCAAGGCATGTCCAACCATTTTCCAACGCCTTGCTCTAATCTTATCTATGAGTGTACGTTTTTCTCTCACAATGCTGAGTACTTCTTCGTTTGTTTTTCGCTCTATCCAACTTATCTTCTCCATACGCCTCCAACACCACATCTCAAACACTTCTAGCTTTTTCTTCTCGGTATCATTTATTACCCATGTTTTGCATCCATATGTTGCAACACTCCATACATATGTTTTAATAAGTCTCTTTTTTATATTGAGATGTATCTTTTTTGAGGTGAGTAATTTTTGTTTTTTACTAAAGGCTGTTTTTGCTAATGCTATGCATTGTTTTATCTCTCGTACGCTCTTACCATCAGATGTGATTTTGCTCCCAAGGTATACCATTTCATCTACTTGTACTAGTTTTTGGCTGTCTATGTATACATCGGCTTTTATTTTGGGTCTCTGGCGCAGACTGAAATCTTCGTTTTTCCACTATTTATTTTCATTTCTGATGTTTTAAGCACTTCATTCATTTCTTCAACTGCACGCTGTATGTCCCCTTCGCTCTCTGCCATTACCACAATGTCATCTGCAAATTGTATCATTGGAACCATTTCTCCACCAATTTTAATTCCAATATTTAGTCTTGTTAGCTTAACTTTCACTGTATTTATAACTTTGTCGATGTAGCAGTTAAAAAGTGGAGGTGATAACGTACACCCTTGTCGAACTCCTTTTTTTATTTAAGTGTTAGCAGTAATTTTTCTTTTTTTAATGCAAGCTGTTTGATTTTTGTAGAAACTGTGGATAATTCTTAGGTCATGCTGTTCAACACCTATTTCTCGTAATGTGAGCAGCATTTTATTCCAGTTTACATTATCGAATGCCTTCTCCAGGTCTATGAAAGCCAAATATGTAACTTTGTTTCTATCGATCTATTTTTCAATTAACACTCGCAGTCCTAAAAGGGAAAATTATAATAAGATGCTTATATTTTAAGAAGAATATATCATTTTCTAGAAAATATTCTCCTTTTTAAAATTGGTTATATGTGTTTTGACTCTAATTTTAACATAGGCCCCACATTTATTGTGTTGTGTAGTGTAATTTTGCTATATTGCCCATAAGGTAGACAGAGATAGCAAATGCGAATGCGACGTCCTCTTAATGGTAATTTGGAAAACAATTATTGTTCCCAAACTTAAAACTAAATATATTATACAAAGTCAAAACATAATTATGGGTATAACTAATTTGAATATCTATGTTATAAAAAAAAAAAATTGGTTCAAATGCTAATTCTTTATTTCACAAGTCCAATTTGTATCCACTTACAATTTTTAACTTATTACCCTCTTATCAACATTTTAAATTCTATATTCAACTTATTATATTAATTATTCAAATACAACTCATACTATCTTAACATATATTCATTTATCATATAATTTATTCATTAATACTTTTGATATTATGTACTTTTTTATTACTTATACTATTTTATTCTACTCAATATTAATTAATCAATGTAACATTTATATCTCATCAATTATTATCAAATTATAAATTCATATTAATACATATTCTTCATTTATATCAATTACTCAATTCATTATTTTTCTTTATATCCTTATTATTCCAATATCATTTATAGACTTTAATTTCATCAATGTTTCGTAATATAATCCCAAATTATTCCTAAAGCTGTACGGTTTAGCTGAATAGGTAACTGTCTTATAAATTTTATTTTATATACCACCAATATTAAATATTAAATCTATCTTTATAACCAGTGGGTGGGCTAGTGGGGTTGTGCCCCCACCTCCATAAGACATATTTTCTATTTTAGATTATATTTGATTATATTATGGTTTTATAATGTATTTTTTTTTTTATTTGTATAGGTACCTATAAATAAAGGACCACCCTAATGTATATATATATAACTATTGTTAAATATAATTTTTATGCAGTTGTCTGTGACGAGTTTTATACATAAACAATAAAAAAACCATAATTAGATATCATTAATTTAAAAACATAATTAGTTGAAATATCTTCACTGTCTATTTGATATTATGATAAATTGAAAAAATAACGATTTACATTCTGTTTAAGATCATCTTAATCAATATTAGTTTGATATACCTACCTAATATATAAATATTTTAAATATACCATATACTCAAAAAGGTACTCAATATATAATATTATATACAAACATTTTTTCAACTAAAAATCATTTTTAAATTTAATTGTGTAGGTGCCTAAAAATGTAAATTTTAAAATATTATAATTATTAGAAATAATAGTATCATAATTTGTTACACATGTGGATTGGTAATTTCAATATAAGTCCAATAGGTTCTAAAAAAAAGTCGAGGACAATTCACAAAAAAAAACATTGAGATGACGACAAAAATAAAAGATGTATCTATATTTATATACTTTTTGTACACTTCATAAGAAGACTACATGAACTATATAGCTAGGCTGGAGATTTTTCAAAGAATCGGAAGTGATCTTGAAAAGAGATTTTTGGTACTGTCTGGTCAAAATAAATTGATTGAGTTTCTTGGGCAACTCAAATATGAAATACTAATTTACTACTGTTATTTAACTTTATAATTTTGTTTATATCTACTATTATTAAAAATTAGATGATAGGTCATTTTTTAGTAATTACTATTGAATTTTGTTTTGTAAATAAAAATAAAGTAAATAAGTCTTCTTCTCCTTCGTCTTCTCTCCCAACTGTTTGGGGTCGGCCAATAAAGTAAATAAGTAAATAAAAAAAATCATTACATTGTTAGTAAGACACTTAAATTACACATTAAATCCTATTAATTTATTTACCTGGGTACCTATTTAAATCTTTTTACCTTATATATTAAATTTAATAAAAACATCACAATTATTAATTTATTACATTTTGTACTTTGTTATATGGGTGTTATAGGTAAAATATTGAAAAACTAAAATAAAAAGATATAAGTAATTTTTATATTTCACCAAATGATCATTTTTGTTTTACATTTATTGTCAGGAATCAGGATCACTGTGTCGGTCAACACCCATAAAAATTGGATGCCTATTCTACACATTCTATTTCACATTAATAATTGTTATTATATTTTATTCTTTAGGTGCAATCAAATATTTTTCGACTTAAAATCTCTTAGCCAACATGTTCGAACTGAACATTATAAAAGGGACGATTCATTAATAGTGTCTTTCAAGTTATGTGATGGAAAATTCATCAATATAAGCAATTTAAACAAACATATGCGTCAAGTTCATTTAGCTGAAAATGAAAATAAGAGCTTCGCATCGTTGAAATGTCCTTTATGTGACTCAACAGTTAATGCTACATCAAAGCTTCACGAGCACATTGAAATAGAGCATGATGTACACTTGGAGGTTGTGTCTAAGATCTTTGAATCCGTTGACGGTAAATATTTTTATTTTTCCTATTATGATGTTGTTATCCATGTTTATATATAAATATATATTTTTATGATTCAGAATTTAAAAAATAGAAAAGTACCGCAGAAAAGGAAGATCTAGCTTTTTTACCATTCAAAGAAGAAATGGAAATAGATCTTACTATGGATGTCATAGATCAGGATCATCCCGGTTGACAAGCAAGGGCAAAAGACTGAAATGGGCACATTCCAGTAAAAATGGTTCAAGATGTCCTTCTCGAATAAAAGTAACAAATATCGAAGTCCGCATTACAGTAGACTATTGCAAGACACATATGGGCCATTCCAAGTCGATACAATTTTTACATTTAACTAAAGAGGAACGAGATGAACTGGCTGGAAAAATTAAAATTGGAGTAACTTTCGATCGAATTCTGGATGACACCGTGAATCAGTAGTTTCAAAAGAGAATATTCACCGCCTGCATATTGTCGATAAACGAGATTTATATAATATTGTTAGTGACTATGAATTGGATAGGGATGTAGTACATAAGAATGATGCGTTCAGCACTGAGATGTGGGTTAAAAAACAGATGGCACTCGGAGAGGACTCATCTGTTCTATATTTTAAAATGAAAGAATGCAAAAAAAACGATGACCTCATGAAAGACGATTTTATAATTGTATTAATGACAAAATATCAGCAAGACGTATTATCAAAATATGCTATTGACAAAGTTGGCATAGACAGCACTCATGGGACAACAGATCATGACTTCCAGTTCACAACAATGCTTGCTATTGATAAATTTGGAGCTGGATGTCCAGTTGCTTTCTGTATCAGCAACAGAATTGATTCTATAGCTATTTCCCAGTTTTTTAAATCTGTAAAGGGAAAAATGGGTCTTATTCCTTCCAAAATATTGATGTCTGATGATGCTCCTATGTATATCAACGTCTGGACAAAGATAATGTGCAAGCCTCAACAACATCTAATTTGCAACTGGCATATTGATAGAAGTTGGAGAAACAACCTCAATTAAATACCAGATCCAATGAAGCAGTCTGAAGTATATAAAGCTTGCCGCACACTCATGGAAATTTTGCATATTGAAAAATTTCATGAGTCTTTAGAAAGTTTTCTGGCAATGTGTAAAGATGATATTGACACTCAAAATGTTGGTGCTTACTTTGAAAAACACTATGCTCATCGACCTGAGCAGTGGGCATTTTGCTATCGAAATGATCTCGCCTTAAATACAAATATGTTTTTAGAAGCCATGCACAAAAATCTTAAATATTGTTACATGCATGAAAACCAGAACAGGAGATTCGATAAATGTATTAGCTTTCTAATGTGTTTTTCAAGAGACAAGATGTTTGAACGAATTATTCATATGGCAAAAAATAAACCTACATTCCGAATGGAGCAGATTGTCCACAGTTATTATCGAAGCAACAACATTAAGGACAGCCAGATAGAAATTATTAACGAGAAAACATGGCTCGTACAGTCATCTTCTGTGCCAACATTATACTCTGTGTCGATTAATGACCACAGAAGTTGTATGGGCTGCCCTCTGTCATGCCGTGAATGTAAAGTATGGGTTCATTATTACACATGTACATGCATCGATTTTAAAATTAAGAGGAACTTTTGCAAACATGTTCATGCTTGTGTACGCATATCTGATTAAAAACAAACCTATTTAACTACTAATGAAGAAGTAACAACCTCAGCCTTTGAAAAGTCATAATAACAGTGTTGTAATGGGATCACAGAAGCAAACAGCTCATCTAAGAGATGCTGTATCAGTTTTACTTAATGCTGCATCAGTAATTGCTAATTCTGCTACAGATGAAGGCAAACATAAAGCGTGTAAGAAAATAGAAGAAGCTATTCAGATTTTACAATCAAATAAAAATGTTCCTGAAAACTCAAACTCATTTGGGCCCCATTTCTCAGAATTATCTGACATGCCAAGACACAGAAATATAAATCAGCAACGCTTTCATTCAACAAAAAAGACACGAAAATTAGCCAGTGGCATTCTGTCAAAACCAACTGAGAAGCAAATAATGTCTATTATAGAAACTATTAATCATACGAGTAGATCTAGCCAAGTTGTAAATACTGAATATGATCATATATATTAAAATCATAATATACCTATAATAATTTATAATAATTAATTTAATATTATCTTGTAAATAGAACAGTTGTTTTTGTAACATAATTACATATTATATACCTATTAAGAGAAAATAATAAAACAAATTCAAAAATATAAAATATACATTACAATATGTATATAAATAGAATAAACAAACGCTAATAATTGTATCAGAAAAATGGTATATAACTAAGGTATATGTGTCTTTAGAAGCTTTTGGGTGATGGAATCAAGGTTTGGACCTGGATCGTCTTGTCTATGTGTTTATGAACCTTTGATGTTGCATAGAAAGTTGGGTCAAATAAAGGACATTCCTAATAATTGTGATATATAAATATGTACCTATAAGTAAAGCCTTAACAAGTGTACAAATATTAGATAATATTGGTTGTTATTAATTTTAATTTGTAATTCCAACCAGGGGAGTCATTTCAATTATTTTCGGGCGACTTTTATAAAAACACGTAAATGTGTTGATAATTATAATAATAACAATAATAATTATATTTTGTGTATTTTATGTTTATTTAGATAATATAGTGATAACTGATAACAATATTTAATTGATAATAATGTGCACGGATCACGAGACGTTCACGGCAGCCGAGCCGAGGCATCCTACTTACGCGTGCGCGGCGGAATAACAGTGAGTTACTATATATCATATGATTCATTATATATATCATTGATTAATTGATGTATCATAACAACAGTTATTATGCAACACAATATTCAAATTGATACTTTAATTTAATATTTTTGTGATGTACGTACTATTGCCCTAAATTAATGTACTTAAAATCATCCTAAAATTTTAAATATTTATGTAGATTTTTTTATTAAAAACACTGAGTAATGAATAACATATACGTATTATCATTGATAATCAATGGTATTATGTATGTATAGTATTATGAGTTAGGACCATCCCGAGGAAAAATTTTTGGGGGGTGAAAATGTGAAAAAAAAAATATAATACTTTTCTTCAAAATATAAAATAGATATAGAAAAAAAGTGTAATCAACCATCATTTTGACAACTAAAATCCTAATAATTTATAGGCTTAAAATTCCGAAAAATTCTAAGTTTTTGGATAATGAAAATAAGTATATTCATTTAGGGCAATAGTATCTAAATCACAAAAATATGTGAATTATTAAAATAAAAGTATAAATATGAATATTATGTTGTAATTGTTGTATAAAATAACCATAGAATAGGGAATAAGAATAACTGTAGTTATTATCACGATATATAGTAACTCAGTGTTATTCCGCCGCGCGCGCGTAAGTAGGATGCCTCGGCTCGGCTGCCGCGAACGTGTCGTCACGGATCGAGTGGTTTTGATCCGCTCGTCACCATTTCCCCGACCAATTTCGGTCGGACGGTTGTTAACAATTGCTATGTAATAATGATAATGATAACAATTTTAGGAAACCAAGGACATAGTATACATCTGCCAATGATATTTAAATAACCTAGGCTTATTAAGATTTTGAGCAGGAACACAACCATGGTTAAAGCGGTATTCCACGCTCACCGTGTACCGTGTACCATGTACAGTCCGTGCATATCATATTATTATAAGATACCATAGCAACCGTAGTTTATTAACCATTTCAGTTAAACACCAACCTCACATTTTTATAAATTGGACAACCTGTATAATTGATATTCTCCGTTTCCAAAAATTTCAAATGTTTGTTTTTATATAAAATTAAATTTCAAGTGCATTGTGCTCACTATATTATATAATAGGATTCTGATATAGACAACAAAAATTTTTATCATAATAATTGTACTTTTTGATACTGATATCATAACCCGATAACCACACAGGACAAGAGTTGAGAATTGAGGCGGGTTTCCACCATGAAAACTAGAGATAAGGAGACCAAACTCTTATGGCCGCCTGTTATAAAAGTGGGCCGAAAAAAAGCGCACGGTTATTCTGCCACCAGGAGTGCATCGATCGATTGGAGGGCTACTTTTATTCTATATAGTATAAGGATTAAATACTTTTTTATGTTTTTTCGAAATAAATAGGCAATATTTTTAATTGTAACCTCTTATATATATTATGCATTGTATAATTATGCATCCATACATATATATATATATATATATATATGTATATTATGTACACCTAATTTATTGTAAAAATAAAGTTACACCATTGAATAAATTATAAATATTATTTATAAGTATGATTACCCAAATATGTATACCATATACATTATGTAAATCGTAGTATATATTATATTTATAAAAAGACACTACCCCTATATTATAGATTTATGACTATGATAAGTTTGTTTTTAATCTACAATACCTACTTGAAATTATATTACACTTATACAACTGTAGTACTGTGATATACTCAGTGTTGGGTAAGTTACTTTTAAAAAGTAACTAAGTTACGTTACTAGTTACAAAATAAAAAAGTAATTAGATTACTTTTCCGTTACTTAAATACAAAAGTAATTAGATTACTTTTCCGTTACTTAAATACAAAAGTAATGCGTTACGTTACTTTACTTGACTTAAAAGTAACTAGTTACAATGACGTTACTTTCAATATTTTTAAATATCAATGAAAATAAAAAATTATATAAAATGACAACATTAAAAACAAATAATGTAAGCATTTTTATTTATTTAATATTTATTTTATATAATAATGTGTCCTCAAAGTGTTGGTCACTTATCCGTGATCGTTTTTTTGTGCAAATATCCCCAGCCATACTAAAAAGGCGTTCTACAGAAGCGTTTGATGGGAGCGAAGTATTAAATTTAAGAAACATTAGCTTCATCATTGGTAAGCCATTTAATATTTTTAAATCTCCTAAATACATAGTATTGTAGTAATGCTCAATTTCAGTATTGGGCTCAGAGATATCATCCGTGAAAATCAATGCATGTTCATTATCTTCTTGAGATCGATTCATCTGAATAGGTATTTCTACATTTACCTCATGAAGGTCAATTTCAGATAAGAGAAGGTTTTTAGCTATTTCTTTTTTTCAATTGGTTCTTTATACACCTAAATAAAAAAAAAGTTTTTAGTAATTATAAATAAAACATATTTAACAATAAATTATAAGAATATTAAAAAATTTTAATATTTTAGTTAAAAATATTAATGTTATAAAATAGAGTTAAAAAAATGTAAATACATATTATCTTGGTTTTATTTATTTTTATAATACTTTATTATAATTAAGTAGGTAGGTATCTACCTAAATAATCCATAATATTTTATACAAATAAAATATTAAAAATACGTATTAGGATAATGATTTGATTCCAAAACATTCCCTCATTATTAATTATATGGTCTTTAATATACCTAGTTATAAAAAAATATTATTTTTCTTTATTAAATACTGTAATATATTATATTAATATCAAAATTTGACTTTTTTAGGTAGATATTTGAATAATATTGTATTTTATTATTGTAATACATAAATACTTTTTCGAAAGTATTTTTATAAGACTGATGATATAATAATAATAATATAATAATATTAAGAGGATGCTATACCCGCATTTTCTGTCTCCGTTCATCTAATTGGCAATATAGCAAAATTATACAACGCAAAATTGAAATTATGGCATTTTGGTTAGATTTAGAGCTTAAACACGTATTATCAAATTTAACGAGAAGAATAATTTCGAGTGAACCTCATAGGCTTTTTATAAAATATTGTCAGAAAAAAAAGTTACGGTATTTTTAGTTTTTGATATTTTTAAATAGCTTTAACTTTTTCGTCGACGATATTTTACAAAATGCCCATGAGGTTCACTCGAAAATATTTCCCGCTTTAAATTTTGTAATAGGTGTTTATACTTTAAATTTAACTTAAACGCCAAAATTTCAATTCTGCGTAGTGTGATTTTACTATATTATCTGTTAGATAGACAGAGACAACAAATGTGGGTGTAACATCCTCTTAATGAATAATAAAATAAAATAATATTAATTAATTATTTACTGTAACTCAATAATACCCTATAAATATATTAAATATAATAACATTTTTATTTCGATTAATATTTTAATTTTAATATAGGTAGGTACCTGAGTTTAAATTTAGGATGTGTAACTGCTGAGAGTATAATTGATTTTTCGTTAATCATTGACTCAAATCTTGTGTTGACTCCATTTAAACAGACAGCAGCTAATACTTCCCATACACATATATTTATCACCCTGCAGCAGATCAAGTGCTTCAGATATTGGTTCCATAACCTAAAAATATACATTTAGTTTTTTTACATTAAAATGTTTTTCTTAAAATGCAAATTAATTAATATATAGTATTTATTATTTACTTTACAATAGTCAGACATAAATATAATATCGTTTTTGTTAAAGCGAGGAAGGTTAAAGCTTTATCACAAATTTGTTGTATCTCTGGTTCTGACTTGATAATGTTGTCATGCAAACACTTTACTGCTCTATAAGTAGAATTCCACCTAGTAGTGTTGGGTACAACAATATATATATTCAATGAGTCGTCAATTTCATCTGCAATTACACTAGTGCGTTCTTGCTTATTCCATAAAGATTGCATTTTATAAATTAAATCAGATAAAGCCTTTTCACTGTCCTTTGTCGCAATTAAATTTAAAGTATGACTAGCACATCAATGGTGCTGTGGTAAACGATAAGGCAAATCTAAGTCATTTTGACCTTGTTCAAGAATATTGTTAATTTCAATTGCTTCAAATTCTTCATCCATTTCTTCATTATCTTCATGTTCACCATAAATACTATAAAAAAAAAAAATACATTGGATGTGTTATAAAATATGCAGATTAGCATTGAAAAGAAGTTTATAAATTATAAGTTCTAAAAAATGTCAAAATTCAAAATACTGTCAAGAATATGCATAAGTATAGGTTATATTTAATAATTATTAAATAAATAAAAATTACCTAATGAGTAACAATAAACTCATATTGTGAGCCTATTAACTAAATGTAATTAACACAATTATAATTTAGAATATATAAGTTTAAGACGACGTGATATCAGCATTTACAAAAAAGATGTCATTTTCTAGAAAATATTCTCTTTTTTAAAATTGTTAATAGGTGTTTTAACTCTAATTTTAATGTAGACACCACATTTATTGTTTTGCGTAGAGTAATTTTGCTATATTTCCCATTAGATAGACGGTGACAACAAATGTGCGTATCACATCCTCTTAAGTTAATACTATTATAACTGATCATTTTTTAAAAAGACTTACCGAAAAGCCTTTACAAAGTTGGAGCCGTTGTCTGTTACTACATTGGTGATTTTATTTAAAATTCCATATTCACAAAATACATCGTGCATTATTTTGGCTAATGTGTCATATGTATGCCGTCCTTTAATTCTACAACAGGCTAAAGCAGCAGACTTACGATCAAGAGTTTCAATGTCAAACCAATGAGCTGTTATTCTAATATAACTTCTAGAAAAAACCCCAATTTTTAATTTTAATTATTAGGTATACAATTCAATATTTGGAATAAATGCATATAATTTATATTTAAAATATAAAAAATATATTCCAAAATTAATAGAAATTATTACATATTTATAATGAATTTAGATTGCGTTTTATTTTATTCATACACATTTTATATTCATAAGAAAAAAGTAGTCAAAATTATATTTAGTTTATTTTAATATGTATCTATCTCAAATTGTTTATATGTGTAAATAGTAGGTATCTACAAGTATATACCTAGGTACTTAAAAATATAGATTTGTACATAACCTACCTACTATATTTTTAAATAAAGTTAATATATTAAAATTAAAGGTATACAATTTGTTTATGTACCTATATCCATTTATATTATAATCTAAATATATTAAAATTAAATATTTACTTTTTAAACACAGTCCAGCAATCTGCGGTTGCACAAATATATTTTACATTAGTTGATATTAATTGACTTTTAACATTTTTTCTTATGTTTTCTGCATTCAATGATACTCGAGACATGAGCGTTTTCCTTGTTAATAAACGTCTATTAGGAAATCCTTTATGAATAATTATTTGAAATTTTTCTTACTCGACAGTAATAAATGGGTGATTACCACAAACTATAAACTCTGTGATCATAGTATCTAAGCTCTCTGAAAAACATAAATATTACTTAATTTAAAAATTAAATAGATTTTACATACCTATAATTATATAAATAATAAATATAATGTGTTTTTATGGTAATATCTACTATACGTCCATACATATAATATTATAAAATTGAACAGAAGGGAATAAGTCAATTTTCATGATTTTTATTTATTATAAATTATTATAGATTTTAGAGACTTACATGGAATAAATATTAAATTTTTAGATTCGTTTTTTTACAAAATTTATTGAATAAATGAATACATCATATGATAGTACTTATACACAAGTACACTACCTAGTAGTCTAGTACTTAACAGTTTAATTTTCCAGAAGTACCTAGTGTTCTTTGACTTATTGCCATATAATAATATAAAGGCAAATCAATTTTATTATGTTTATTATATACCTAATTTAAATCTTTAATAATATAATATTCCAATAAAATATAATTGATAATGTGGAGTAAATTATCATTTTTAAAATAAAAGATAAACATCCTGTATTAATTAATTTCTAAATACCTAGGTAGTAAAAAATTTGACTGTAAAAATACATTAGGTATGTATTATGATTAGGTCTCTACTTCAAATTAAATTAAATATAAATATTCATAAACACTAATATTTAGAAAATTAG
Source organism: Pemphigus obesinymphae (assembly GCA_025469235.1). Classification (NCBI taxonomy): domain Eukaryota; kingdom Metazoa; phylum Arthropoda; class Insecta; order Hemiptera; family Aphididae; genus Pemphigus; species Pemphigus obesinymphae. The sequence goes on from JAIPRL010006591.1 coordinate 24,303, forward strand.
TTATCGAAATATTAATTCTTTAATATATTAAGTACCTTGACTAACAACTTGAGGTTGTGAGAATTCTTCGCTTATTGACAGTTGATTTGTTTTAGACCTTTGCTCAGAACCAGACTCTGGTTCATTTTTACGTTTATGCTGATTTTTGTCCTTTTGATTTAAAGAATTTTTAAGTTCTTTAATTTTTGTAGGATGTTTTGCTAAAATCAATAAATAATTATAATTATTCAATCACTGATAACAAATATATTTTTTTTAAAGTATAACTTTCCAAAAAACTTTTAAACTTATTATATTGGCAATACAGTATAATTAAATTTGTTCTAAAGCAAATCTTTCAAATAATAATTTTAAAATGTCAATAAACTTATCAAATTTATGACATGGGGGTTTTAGAACAACTTTTTTTTTATAATATTGTGGTTACAGCATTATAGTCAGTGGTCGAATTGGTCGAAACATAGAAGAAAGGGTGCCGTCAGGCTTTTAAAAAATGAGCGTCCCCCTAAACTATATAACTCTTACACTGTAAAATATAAATAGTGGGGGAGCTGTCAAAATAATTCAAAATAGTAAAGGAGCTCCGTCCCCCTGTGCACCTCTCTAATTCGAGCACTGATTATAGTACCTTTTGCATTGTATTGGTTGTAGTATAGGTATTGCTAAGTTTATTGTTCATTGCCTATTGGTGAAGTTTACATTTTTTAAAATATTTTTTATATTATTATATTTATTAAATATACTGAGTACTGACCCATATAATTACCATGGAAATAATTACCTCCAATAAAGGACAGGAAAATTTATTATACATGGATGCAATAAAAAAAGTTCCTTAAACTGGCCGCTATCCTCCACACTAAAATTTTGAAGACGGACCCGACATTAAAAACTTTTAAAAACCATGCATGAACATCCCACCGAACCAGCAAAAATTGAAATTGCGAAAACAATAAATATTGACAATATCAAATAGGTAATTATGATATTTGAATAGAATAATATGGTCTGTGGTATAACCATAACCATAACCCTAACAATAACTGTACGTCAGACTTTTTTTGTTTTTTTTTTTTCGTGATTCGGTTAAAATAGGGAAAACGGTGCAAATATGCTTGATGTTCCGGTTCACTACAATAACGTGGAAATAGGAAAACGATTTAAAAAAACTATATTAGGTAGTACCTATATATAACTATAATAACTACCTACCTAAATTTTAATAGGTACCTATACAATTTTAGCTAATGTTACTTCATATAGAAATATATACCTACTTACGGTAATGTGTTTTTTTAAGTTGAAAGCGTTTTTAATTTTACACACAGCTTACATTTCACCATACAATTTTGGTTGTTTTTACTTAAACATTCAAAATATTTATTGTATACAACCCAAGGTAGATCCATAACGAAATGGCAAATGCATTAAATTAATTAATTGAAAAATACTAAAAACTTGAATAATATATGACACAGAAAAAAACTTGAATAACGGACACAGAAAAAAGAAATACAAATAAACAGAAATACAATAAAACCCGTAACGTCCATATCGAATACCTATCTGATTCAGATATGAAATCAAATGAAAACCACTTCGATTTGTCAATTGTGTTTATTGGACATTCCGTTTAAAAATAAATCAACTGTTGTTGTAACTTGTGTGGCTTTCATGTTTAAATCTTCATCTCTTTACTCGGTAACTAGATTAATCGGCAATAGAATATATCATAATATAATGATGTAAATGATGTTATGTTAAATATTAATACATGTAGGACGTAGGTATATGGGAATATATAGGTATAAATATATTGATATAATACGGTAGGTAGGTACCTATATATTATATTATACTCATCATCTAAAATTAAAAATATAATATTGTGGCATGTTTCACGAATATTATCAATTTATTATTATTATTATCTTAAAATGGGTCTAGGACATCTACTACCTCGCCGCCACCATCACGCCGCCAACGACTCGCCGCCACCGTCTCGCCACCACCGTTTCGCCACCGGACACTTCGCCGCCGGACACTTCGCCGACACAACTAAGCAATTTTGTACCTTAAAAAATTAATACGCATCTGTAGGTAGTCTTTTCTATGATATACCGAGAGAAAATATTTTCAGGAACCTTGTTAGAATGTAGGTAAGGATTCAAAAGGGGGAGGGGACGTGACCCCTCTAAATTAAAAAAAAACTTAAAATATGTTATATAGACATAGTTTTAGACAAATAGGTACCCATAAATACATTCTAGGGTGGGTATGTGCCCCCCATAAAATATTTATGGATCCGCGTAGTAGTAATTGATTCGCGCTGAAGATTAATTAAAAGT
>JAIPRL010006592.1:0-26650 GCA_025469235.1 Pemphigus obesinymphae
ATTCGTACACACACTTAAAATAACAAATAACGATACAAATAAAACCTAAAGAAATTAATTTTATAGATTACATAAAATTAATAAAAAATATTGTAAAATATTCAGTACATTTATATTACAGTTATATGGTATATATATATATATATACTTATATATCATTCCTTATATTTTAGTTTTTAAAATAATTATTGAGAAAACGTAATTAGAAACATATTTCAAAAGAAATACTTCAAAACCCTTTAAATTTTAAATTAATACATATGAATATTATGTATTGTATAATGTTTTTTTATACATACTTTGTTCTTACACGTAGATTATTATAACCGTATAAGATCATAAGACTCCTTTTTACATTGTTTCCATGTAGGTAGGTACCTATGTATATAATTCCTTTATGTATAAAAAAAAATAATTTATTAAAATAATGTGTAGGTATAGGTAATTGATAATATATCGATTATCAATTTCAAAGCTGCAGTAACTAAAAAAAATTGTTTTTTTTTTTTTTTAGTATAACGAATATAAAACATGAAAATTATATGTTAAATAATAATAAAATTAGATTAATCAAAATTTAAAAAATATGTATACCTTTAAACTATCCATCGATCAATAATTTAGCTAATTTTTATTATTCAACTGTAATAATAGAAATATAGAATGAATGATGTAGAAATAATTTTAGTGCAGTTTTTCAATTTATTTGAGTTTCGCAGTCTCGAACGGTTTATATTTGTTTACATAAAAATATTTGAAGAAATAATAAATTATATATCGATAACTCAGTATTTAAAATAAATAATACTAGTACCTACCTACCTATATATTAGTTATAAATTATAAAAAGTAAATATTCATACATAATAAAGAATCCTAATAAAAATAATTACATAGAATCAAATTAAACGCTTACCGTTAAAAACATCGATGAAATACATAGTTGAGAACAGCGAAGAAAAGTAAAGATCAGATTTCAGTGCCCATGAATGTCTTTTATACTCTTATTTTTATAAATATAATATTAATTATTAATACATGAACATTTTGGTCATTGGACATCAATAGACAATAAATATACAAAATATACGAATATTTTTACCTTTCTGGTTTAAGAAAAGCTCCAGCTAGGATTTATCGATTCAGATTTATCTTGTATTAGTAGGTACCTACATATTATCATAGATTATTATTAAGTTTAAAAAGTAAAAACTATTTTACCGAATACCTCCCAATATATTTAACTATTATTATATTATATTATATACTATTATATTTTCCCAATTTCGAGCTATTTATAGTAATTATTTTAAATTTTAAGATATTAAAAATATTTATTTTTCCTAATAATGGTAATTGGAGATTTTAACACTGGAAAAAAATTGATATGAGGACATGAGGTTGGTCGTATATACATTACTTTAAATATATTTTAAAAATTGACGGTCAAACATATTATTATAATAAGTTTTAATGTATGTAAAACTATATAATACGTACATACATGTATATTAGTATACCTATGTACTATATATCTAGTGTTATATATTTTATACCTAACATTATATATATATAGGTATATACACATTGAATATAATTATTAAAATTATATAGCAGAAGTAGACATTTTTTTTTTTTAACTTTTGTTAAACTTGATAGCATCTAACATGTTAAGTGTATATAATATACCAACATCTAATATCCAAGTTGACGTGGCTTAAATAAATGAAAAAAAAATTATAAGCCCATGAATGAGCATTCTGCATTGTAAAATACAGATGTTCTAATTTTGTAATTATGTCTATTTTATTTTTCTGCGAACAATGTATTTTGACTATAGGTAAAATCAATGTAGTCAAGATGATAAATTATAAAATAACGGATCTTTTTAAAAAAAAAAATTTGATAAACGTATAAGGCATAACTAAACCAAGAAGCGAAAAAAAAGGTCTTCAACAACTATATACATTTTACAAAAAAAAAAAAATAATAATACTTCTTTCAAAACGTAAATAATAATCAAAAATAAAGGAGTCATCATTTTTTTTTTTTGGACTACCTAACTCGAATTCACATATAAATATAATATATATACTTATATAGTTTGTCCATGTTAGAACTTCTACTCAAGTTTGAATTATTTAATCAAGTTAGGTTTGGTTCGACTTTTTACAACTTATGTTCGACTTTGGAACCCAAACCAAAGTATTATTAGTGGTTCGGTGTTAATGAATAAGAAATAAATTTTAAAACAATTATAAAATACTTTTATACTTAAATACATTTATGGGGTTTGGAACGTGAAATTATTTACAGTTAACTTTATTAATATTATTAAACTGTACCTACCTATAGGTAGATATACACTGTATTGTCAATTGAGAAAATTATTTTTATATTCCATTACTTATAAGTTATAAATAATAGCGAAAATACACACTAGTTACTACTACTTATTTTAATAGGTATTTTTAAATTTTAAAAATGTATAGATATGTTTATTTTGTATATAGATACTCACTTTGTTTTACCTCATCGCATCGAAACAGAATAAGTAAATTTTGGCCCAGATATTACATATTTTCTCATGTCCGGAAAAATGTATTAAATCACGAAGTTTCTGGTTGGTGCTGAACATAAAAAAATAAAATTGTTGAAATACATGTACTCAATTATAAATGTATTAATTTTGTGATTTCATATTCATAATAATTTATATTATATACATATAGGTACCTACTATAGATACTCACAATTTTTAATAAAAAATAATCCATAGGAAAGTAAGTAATCATCGGAAAATGTATGAATGAGTAGAGAACTTTTAGGAATAATTTAATAAGTTATACAAATAAATAAATGCATAGAATTTCTCAAATTGTATTCAACGTTTAGAACGCCATAGATCATTAAAGACAGGGACGGTAGATGGGCAATGCAACCAAAGCAGTAGCATATAGAACCCTGCTCCATATGAAGAGCCCCGCAAAAACGGGCTCCTCCTAAAAAAAAAATGTGAACTTAAAATATTCTGTATTATAATTTGTAATTTAAAAATTAAAAATTAAAAATGATGCATATGGGTACACTATTAAAATCTAATATATAACAATATTTCTAACGTAAAAGTTAAAAAAAATTTTATATCTAAACGTAGGTACCTCACAATGTATCAACGATTTTATTGTCTAATATTTTAACAATCAAATTTTACATTTTTTATTTCGAATTCCTAAATATTTAAATTTGATATAAAAATATTTAAATTATAGCGCTAGGCTATAATAATAATTTAAAAAAAAATTTTATTATGTTTTATTTTATATTTATTACTTTTTAAAACTTAAATAAACGACGATCTAATTCATCTATTTCAAAGTTATAATAATATAATTGTACACAGAAATAATCTGTTAAATGCGAACGAACCAATAGCGCAACTAGGGAGGTGGGAGCTAAAAATTAGCACCCCTAAAGAAATTTTTAAATGTATAAATAAATAAGTGTAACAAATATTTTATTAATATTTATAGGTATTCTGTATTAATACCAATGCCACGTAAAATGAAAGTTTCTCACAATATGATAGTTGAAATTATCAAAAAATGTGAAGCAACAATTTTTAAAGATAACCGCGTTATTATAGGACCCAGCCGTCCCAGCTATATAGTTTGGAAGAATATAAGAACACATAATGAAATCTTATAAAATCATTGTACACTTTGGTCAATTGTAATAGAAATAATTTTTTTAAGTTTATTAAATATGACAACGGAAAAAACTGAGATATGTCGCAAAGAAAATGATACTGATCTTAACGAAGATTCTATACCTGACAACTATTTGGACAAAAATGAAAAAAAAAGTTAAATTTAATATTATTTAAGTGTTGAAAAATGGAAATGTTTACTATCTCCTGATGTAAAATATAAAGAGATCATTTGACAAGATCATATTATATATTAAGACCATGAGTTTGGACAGACATAATACATAGGTAGGTATAGTTATTTTTGGGAACAAACTAATATCAGACGCTAGTTTATAAATCTCAAAAATCATATTACATATCCAAATAAGGACTTTGAAGGTCGGTAAATGATATTATGGAATACCCATTTTTCATTAATATAACGATTTAACGAAATATAATTTAATAAAAAAATTTAAAAGTAAACAAAATATCAATAACGTACATAATTTAATCTGAATAATAATAACATTAACATGAATTTATAATAGAATTAATAATAATAGAAATAACCAGACTTGACAGTCAAGTGTTATAGAAGTCAATTAAGGGCAGTGGCGTATTTTGAATTTTTATCAGGGGTGGGGGGTTAGCTAAAAAAAGTCGAAGACCTTTTTTTTTTGCTTATTTACGTTTAACAATATAGCATTAGAATGTAAAATAATAATTTAAATGATTGTTTTTGATTCTGGGGGGGGGGTCAGAACCCAGGACCCCCCCCCCCGTAAATACGCCACTGATCAAGGGTGATAGGTCGGTACATATGATCGTTTCTTGGTTGTTTCATCGGTACAAAGTTACTAACTACAAAAAAAAGGTCCTCAGTTTGATCATTGGTTACTACGTCACATCAGTACGGCAACAAGGTACTTCAGATATATTTTAGTCAACTATGATAAGCCGTAGCCCGTTCATCCGTTGCAATTGCGCCCCGTGGTTTGTGGTCTACTCGACCGTAGGCATAATGCACACGTCACACATCATATATCCTTGTTCTATACCACAAACTATACACAGCCAACCGGCTATCAATGTTTATATTGAATATTTACCATGAGTTATTCACATGAAAAATATATCTATAAAATTATTAATCACGCATGGGTAATATGTATTGTGATTGATTATTATTTCTAGAATGATTGACAACGATAAATCGATCGAGGGACATCAGTTTATAGTTTATACATCAATATCTTGTTAAATTTTTTTACATGGGTTACAAAAATTTAACCACGGTTGTATAACCGATGACAGTGAAACAGTGGCGTACACAACAATTTTCAATGGGAGGGGGGGTTCAGTAGAAAGAAAATCGGGACCCCTCAGGAGGAAGGGTAATAATAAAAAATAAAAAAATAGGTCACCATAAATTTTTCTGGTCTACATGAAAATCCCAGGTCCGGAGTGAATCACCCTTGACCTCCCCCGTATCGTCGGGTCTGGGGATGTTATATAATAAAAAATATATATTAGTTATAATAGAGATTTTTATAATAGGTTAATAAATTTTATTTATACATAATTTATATCTTATAATATTTGTTATTATAATAAAATTTCCAATTTTCTTGGTTTTTGCCCAAAACTCATTAATGACCTCTTCAGCTGTTGGGAGAATAATAATTTTATAAATAGTAAATAATTAATACTCAACTAGTTAATTAATTTAAATCGTCATTGTTATACATATTTTAATCAAAATTCGAATATAAATATAATTATAATTATTAATAAATGGGTACATAACATTTATAAAAACTTAAAGCGTGGACAAATTGATTTCACTATAATTTAATAATTTGATTAATTCAATTTTAGGATACGATGCTGTTATTTGAGACCCTCATACCTTAGAAACTCTCGTCAGGTAGAAAGTGCTCAACGTACATTTTGAAATTATGCTGATTTTGTACTACATATCCACGATCTACTACTTCACTACAACCCTGCCCCTAATTAATTGAGCTTAGAAACTCTTGTTAAACGTATACATTTTCTAAAATGTAAAATAAAATACTAAATTTCTTAAATGGATTATTTTCTAGGAATGTTGATTATATCCATTTAATTAACTTCTAGGTTCTACAACAAACATATCGGTGTAATTTTTTTTTTTAACTTAATGTTAATTAATTTTTTTCTATTTTAACTTTAACAAAGGTTAAATAATTTTTTATTAATTATTAAATTTAATTAAAGATTTTTGGGTTAGCTTTAACGATTTATCTAATTATTTTCATTAACTTTACACATCTTGATTATTATTATATTTTATAGAAATAAAGAGATATTACGTTTCACATGATAACAATATTCAATAACAACACCCCTGGACAGCAGCCATGCGCCTCTGTCGTGTTGTGTCGAAACTGGTTTTTTACAGTGTGGTCGTCACTTCAAATAATATGATTAAAAGACGTCCCACAACACCCATATCATTTTTGTTGTTATCAAAATTGTTATATAACATATTATAAACAACTATTGACCATTTACAATTTCTATACTCTGTGGTTTAACGGAGATTTTTTACCAACAACCACGGTAACTACGGAATATCGATAATTGTCGCGCAAGCGCACAACGTCCCACCACCCAGTAGAATCATCTATAGGCATGTTCAGGTAAAGTAGCAATGTCGATTATCGGTCAATCTTTTTCGTGAACAAAGAAAATTGTGTGTAATCGACAATTTGAGTAATTTCGATGAATGAGTAGTTTTAACAAGAATATCATATTTTGTTCTAATTTTTACGTATATTGTTTGTCTACTAAACTTATTCTTTATTTTATTGTCATAGTTTATTAATTTTAAAGATTAATAATTTTATCGACAAACCCTAATATGTCAACCTTCGGAGAATGCACAGGAATCAACTTTATCCTCAAAAATGGCATACAAACATACGACCAATTGAGGTAAGAATAATCTATGGAGTTTTTAAGAATAACTAGTTATGTCTTAACAAAATTGTTACCTATTAGTGGATACTTATACGAGTTATATACCATCCAACAAAACGGCCATACATTATAATATTATTCTTATACAATTATCAAATAATAAAATATTATTTAATAATATTTAAACTAAATTATTAAACATTTATAATAACATAATAAGTGTGATCAGATGTTATACATTAGGAAAGATTATACCATATTTTAGAAATGGGTACCCCATAAAAATTGTTCCCCTTTTGTCTCTTATTTACAAATATTGAAAAAATAAAGTAGAGTATTATTTTGGAATTTTAAAGGCATTTCTCTTTAATGCTGACAAAATATGGTCACACTATGTATATTATAGCTATACATAATATGTAGAAGTTGTTATAATAAATATTTTTAAAACATTAATTAATACTAACTTATGGGATTAGTTTAAAAATGTTTAATGTTATATTCTTCATGAATCTTTCTATAATTTGTTTTTTCTGCTTAAAACTTAAAATTTTTTTTTTTTTTTTTTTGAGGTTATGTTTCCCCGAATTATTTTGTTAAACACAATAATGAAAATAATTTATTTAACATCCAAAAAAGCGGTTTTAATATCATCTATAAATTTCAACTTCAGATAATGCTATATTGTACACTGTTGATACCCAAAGTAATAATTAAACCATTTTACAATTATTTTATTATTTTTGAGATTTTCTGTTCAATTACCATATTTTGTAGACTCAAGACCGACAACGGATAGTATGTATTATTAATTTATAATTTGTTGATAGTATTGTCATAAGTATATTTACATTTCACTGATTTTAGGTTTAATATCTTAGTCAACAAAAAATGTTATTATGCTGTTCACATAGAATAATTTCCTTTATACTATATTTAATTTATAATTAATTAAACATATTATATAAAATACATAATACTCTATATTACGCACTGTTATTAAATGTTTTTGGAATATCTCCTATGTAATACAAATAAAACTGATTTTTTGAAGATACAAAATATTAACAATAGTTCATAAAATTTTATTTTTATAAGAACATAAGACTTATGATATTAGAATTTAACTAAATAACTGAATTTTTAAAATATCATAATGTGTCTTGTAAAAAAAAATACTTGAAAATATGAAATTACAAAAACTTCCTTTCTTTGTGACTATTTGTTTATTATATAAAACCTTAAATATCATCTTAAATACTCTATACATTATTTTAGAATTTATATATATATATATACAATTTTCATTTTACAAAAACTCTAAGAATATTTTTTTATTACTAGAAATGAGATAGTTAATTTATTTATTAGTGTTTTATCTTTATCTAAAAAATTAGGATTTAGCACATAAAAGATTTTTCAAGGAACCTATACATAATGCTTATTTTATATAGTGTATTAAAATTTAATAGTAACCGAAATAAAATATATCTTGGCCTGATGGCCTTGAATCTGATCCTCGTTTTGTTCATTAGATAATGAAAATTAAAATACAATAATTTAAAAAAATTTAATTTTCAATATTTTTCCTGCACATGTACATATATAATGATTTTTAAATAGTAACCCAATTTTGACATGGGGTTTAGGTAATTTAATTGATATGAAGTACCTACCTAATTTTTTTAAATTTAGGTGTAAATCTAAAATTAATTTAATTACTGTCGATTCTGACTTTAGATTTTCAAATATTCAATGTGTGGACTGAATTACAGCCATAGGCTAAGAACCCAGGTTGATAGATCAAAATGACTAAGAAATTTATCATATTCAAAACCTATGTCAAAAATAGTGGTGTAATTTAAAAATTTTATAGATTATAACCATTTCAAACGTTTAAAAAAAAGATTTCTTGTTACTTGGTTAATTATTAATACCAAATTTAGATACAAGGAACCTTTTAAAGTTATTTTGATTCATACGTCATGTTTCGAACCCAAAATTGACATTGCATTTACAGCAATTTGAAATTTGAAATAGTTATAAGATAATCAACTTTGAATTTAAGACTATAATTTGTACATCAAAATTGCTTTAAATACTTCTATCTACCCTAATAATGTATCAAAAACAGAGATTCTTATTACTAAAATGTACATGCACTTAAAATGAATTGTATTTCACTTACATTTATTTTATTGTCCCCAATCCAATGAAAAAACTCCAAAATACTTTGTATGACCATTAAATTTGAACACAGGCTTTTTACTGATTTCTCGCCTTTATATAAAATATTTTAGAAGCAGGAAGCATATTTTTGTAATCAATGACTTTGAATATAAAACCATAATTTTTGCATCTTTCTCAGTTTTTTAAAAATTAAAAATAATTGATATATTTAACATATAAATATATATATAATCATAATTTTAACACAATAATTATATGAACCAAATAAACATAAATCCATTATTTATATTATTTAATAATTATTATTATAGGAATATATAATAAAATACCATACTAAATTACAAGTTGTAAAATTAAGATAAATTGTCTTTTTTATTTCAATAAAATAATGTAACTACTATAAGTTAATTTTATAATTATAAAAGTATACTCGTATATAAATATATACTGATTTATGTATATAAACAGCAAGTTTTGTTCAAGATTGTACTCTTGTTATTGTAAAATATATTAATACCTATCGCATTAACAGACCATTATATTAAATTTTTTAAAGTAATTTACTTTAAGTTTAATAATGTAAAATTTTTTCAAAGATATCTATTTATATTATATCTAAAGAGAGAGAGGGATAATTTTGTTTGTTCAGTCAGAAAATAACATTTATTGTAGGATTATTTATTAGGTGATGATTGAAAGAAGCAACTCATATAGGTAGTAAAACAATAAAACTAATTACACAATCTCTATACGTCTAATTTAATCTATGAACACAATTTGTTTTTGTTTTTTCGGAACAAAACTTGTTATTTAGTACACAATCCTACAACTACCATACTAACACAAAAAAGGTACTCATTACCAAAAAATTTTATTTTTGTAAGGGTTTTAAATTCTGGAGTTACAATGAACTTGTATTCTGTTCCTTTCATAAAATATTCTATAGAACTGATAATTATATTTATATTATTCCTTATAGATGAAAAATCATAAAAATATATGTACAAATGATAAAAATAAAAAATTGTATTTTTAACTATAAAATAATTGAAAACACCCATATACTATATTCTTATACCTATATAATATGTAAATTATTTTTTTCACTATTTAAATTTGTTTAAATAAACTATTTATACTATATAAACTATGTATCTCAACATCATAAATATTATGTAATTAATTTCTATAGAAAAAACAATTTTAACAGCAGAGCAATATACTCGTATTTTACTATGAAATATACTCAAACAGCTTTAAGAATAATGTATGGAAAACATTAAGTTTAAAAAAAATTTTACATAATATATGTAACACCATAGAAATGTATACTTTGCCTCCAAAATTGTTTTAATATTCCTATTGTCAAATTTCAATATATGTTATATTGTACATAGACCAATTGGAATTACTGAGATACTATATTTTATAAAATAAATAAATATTTAAGATGTTAAGAACAGGCACTTGGATGTCCCGGTGTTTTTTTTTTTTTTAGTGTGCAGTATGCAAAATTAATTATAAAGCCATAATTAATATTTTGTGTAGTGTAATACCATAGAACACAACAATAATATTTTGACAGTGAATTTAATATTACTTTGATAAATTTTAACAACTAATCTCAACAATAATTGTTTATAAGTAATAAAATAACAAATAAACTAGTCATAGTTACAGACATATATATATATATTGGTATACCTAGTCTAAACATAAATATTGTCATTACTTCAATTGTTTATAAAACAAAAACATAACATCGTATAAAAATTCTAAAATTCTATGTAATGAATAATACAGATAATTGACTTTTTAACCATATATAAATTATTTTAAATGCACTTTTTCCTTTTCAATACAATGATGTAAACCTTGCAGCCACCATTCAATACAAGTATGTATCGTCTCCAAGAGAATTTCTGTAGTTACCTTCAAAGTGCTTCGCTTGAGCAAATCCAAATTTGGGTGAAGTTTTATAAAGGCTCTTTTCTCCAAAATACTTCCTAAATCATAATCAAGTAGGTTCAAGTCCAGATTTGTAGAGAGCCAATTAAACGCCTTGATAAAATATGGAACATTATTTTAAAGCCATGTTTGGATTGTTTTTGCCTTATGGGAAGACGCCAAATCCTGTGAGAACATCCAGTCAACTCAATTGAACAAAGTATCACTAAGAGGCTTCACTACAGGATCCAAGACAGGAAAAATATTGGCTCTTCACAAGCCTAGACTTGTATCTACTTGGTTATGAGTTACAAAGTATTTTGAAGGAAAGAGCCTGTAAAAATGTCCACTAAATTTGGAATTGCTCAAGTGAAGCATTTTGAAGGCAACTGCAGAAATTCTCTTGGAGACAATACATACTTGTGTTTAATGGTGGCTGCAACGTTTATGTTGTTATATTGAAAAAAGGTGGTCTTTTAATAATTTATATAATATGGTTAAAAAGTTATTTATCTATATTATTCAAATATAATTTTAGAATTTTTGTATGATGTTTTGTTCTTGTTTTATAAACATTTGAAGTACTAAGAGTATTTATGTCTAGACTAGGTATACATTTTCTTCTATATATGTGCACACATGATTTGAGTAAAAATTGAGTAGGAGTATTTATATAAGTTTATATTAGGTGTATTTTTTAAATGTTTTAACTTTCAGAGATTAGAAAACCAGTATATATATATCTATAATTATTAATAACTTTTTTCCAACCTGCTGTATTCAGTAGTACGTTTACTTAGTGTGGTAGTATACTCAGACACATTTTAAACAAAAATTATTAATACAATTTTTTTTTTTTTTACTTTCAGAAATCAGAACAATAATTTAAAATTTCTAGTTATGAAAATGAAGAATCGTACAGCTAGTAGAAATGAGTTAATGGATGCTATATATTATGAACTATTTTTACTGGATGATTGCAAAACTACTATGGATGTATGCTAATGAATAATATATTTATCTATATATATGTTCAGAATAGATAACTAGGTTTTAGATGTTGTTGCATTAAAAATATAATACATAAAATGTATTTCAATATAACACTGAAAATACTAAATGTCATCAAATTTATTATATTTTTTTGTAAATTAAAAACCATTTAATTTTAAACAAAAAGTTAATTTCTTATTAAAAGTACTTTTCTTTTAAAAATTTAATTTTAGTTGAAATGAATAATATTTTTTAATACTTAAACTAAATAAATAAAGACAGAATATATTTTTATTGAACTCGGAAACTTATTTCTGAAACACAAGACTTATTTTATAGCATAATATGTGTACTATAAATGAAAGGTGTTTGATTCATCATTTAGTGCAAATAATTTATGAAATTGTATAATAATAGTATACATTTTATGTATTTATATTGTCATGTTATATTCTTTTAGATAAATTTATTTCAACAGATAGTTTGTTTTTATTTTTTATAATCATTGAATACATAACTATTAGGTAATTATTTTGCTATTTTGCAAATTTGTATAATGGTTTACGTATTTCTGAAAAGTGAATGTTTTATATTTCTTCACATTTCATTAAAAGTTCATCAAAGTAAAATAAATATTATTTTTCAAATATATGCAGCCTATGGATAATTTTCTAATCTGATGATTACAATAAGATAAAATAGGTATTATTATTATAGTATAAATATTTCAAATTTTTATTATTCATGCCTCTTATAACATTTAACAAAAATAAACACATAAAATACAATATTACTATCCTCATAATGGCAAGCGCAGTAATTATCCAAATCTACGGAAAAAAAAAAATTATTTTATATTATTGTTAATTTTAAGATTCTGCATCAATTTTTACCATTTTCTCATGTGGTAAACTCATATTATACTCGTAGTTAGGGTCGGATCTAGAGAATTTGTCGCCCTAATTTTAATAAGAAAAAAAAAAAATAAAAAAAGGTTATTCGTCAATTTCTATTAAAAATTAATTGATCAATGGGACTCCACTTCCGACGAAAAGTTTAAATATTTTTACATTTTGCGACCCATCATAATGGCGCTCGGGGCAAATTCCCCAGTTCGCCCCCCCCTAGATCCGGTACTGCTCGTAGTATATCAAAATTCTATTTTAAATTTACATTTACTAAGAAAAAAAAAACAAAATGCATTTTCCTAACATTCAACTTTTTTAGTTACTGAACTTGCCACTAGGTTAGCAGCATAGTGATACAATACTAAAAATAGTTTATGAATAGAACTGTATGACAATACACTAACCTAAAATTAAAATAATTAACAAAAACACATAATCATATAATATTGACAAGGTAATAAAAATGGTTAATTTTACAGAAATATTTAAAAAGATTGGTGTATTTATTTTTTTCTCTATCACAGATACATCAGAGTAATTTATCATCTATTCTGTACATACTAATCGAAGTATTGATACAATAAAAATTATAAAATCGGATTAAAATGTATTGTTAAGTTTACATTGTTATAATTTTTTCAAGTTTTAATATGTCTTTTTTCCAATTCTACAAAAATATAATATAATTAATTTTTTAATTAATTCTGATCGGACTTTGAGAATAAAATATTTGAGTCATGACAAAGTTTACTTCATAACAAATCCAAAAATTCTAATTTCTATTTTGATAATTATACTTATCACATTTTTTTTTTTTTTTTTTTTTGTTCAAAGTAGAATACAATAAAATTTATATTGATATCTATATGACAAGCAAAAACAGAACATTTACACTCTAAAACTTTTAGTAATTTTTAAAAAAATTTTAAATTCTATTATTATTATTGTAGAAAATTGTACTAAATTATTTTAGTTTTGAACTTACTTTATATATAAAACAGATTTAATAGCTTAACAACAAATTTAAACATTAAAAATATTGACAAATGCAACAACACCCAAGCCCTACTTACAACCATTGTTGATTATACTATAATAATAATTATTGTATTTATATTTTGTAGAATGAATTGAAAGAATTGGAAAAAGAAAAATTAGATGAGGTTACATCCAGGAATGCCAAAATAATTAATTGGCATACGACACATATAAATAAATTATTTAAGAACATATTTAAACAATTTTCTATTTACCCGGAATCGTTATTAAAATATTTAGAATTTTGTATGAGTAACGTAAGTAAGAAAGATATAATAATATTGAATTAATATATATCAACTTGTGTTTCTACATGAACTTCTAATACTCCCATACATTATCAGACACTATTTTCAGAGAAGAAACTCAATACTTTTTTAAACAAGTTTACATAACGACAAACTTCATAATTTTAAATTCAGCTTCTAATTAGGTATATATTTACATTTCTTATAAATAGTTACAAAAATATATTTTTTCTACTTTAATTTCTGCTGAATCATTTTTTAGGTACTTCTCTTAAATCAATTTCTTTAGATTTATTATCGCCTTTATAAAGAATATAGTTTTGAATTATTTATGTATTTTTTAGTTATTACTTATTAACTATTTTTCAAAGATGGGCATTAACTAATTAAAAAGTTAAAGAATAAGTTTAAAAAAATTCATTTTTATTTAACTTTTTAACTAAACTAGTTAATTAATATGTTACTTAACTAATTAACTTAACTATTTTAAATTATTAATTTAATTAACTTATAATTTTTAATTTTATTAAATTTTATAATCATTCAGGTAAGTTAACATGTAAAATACAAAATTATTGCTAGTCTGTATTTTAAATTTAAATATTCGTGCAAATTTACAATAATACTCATGTGAACGGCAATATTTATGTATTTTTTTATAATAATTCGGTCATTTACCAAAAACATCTTTTGTTTATTTTTAGAATAATTTTTCTTCCATAAATTTACTATAATTAACATCGTTCAATATTGTTGTTTAATTCCAATTTCAGGATAACTATCGTGTTTATTATTCTATTGTTAATTTGACTTTCAATACTTTTGAATTTCATATCACCCATATTAAATGATTGTGGTTACCTATATTATTTATGTAGATATAATATACACCTATATTATTTTGGAGATATTTATTTGGACTATATTAGTCAAGTATTAAGAATAATTGATAATGAAAGAAGTACTTAATACTTAATATTGGAAAAATTAGTAGTAGAAAAGATTATTGTTGAATAATTTTTAAAAAAGTCTTGAGATTTGGATTCTAAATGGTAAATGAAAAATAAAAATGAATTCACTTTTTAACTGAATTAAGTTAATATTTTTTTTTTCAACTTTAACTTTTAACCGGAATTTATTTTTGGTCAACTTTTAACTGAAGGCATTTAGGCTAACCTAACTTAACTTACTAAGTTAATTTTCCCTTTAACTTGCCCCCTTTGTTATATTTTATAGCCTAGTAATTTGGAAAAGGATCTCTTTCTATTTGATGAGATGGTCATATCAAAATTAATATTAGAGCTATCAAAATAATATCTAAAACACTTGAAAATATAAGTACTTTATTACAAAGCATTACATTAAAACTATGAAAGTTCTATTAACAAATTCAGTCCATTTCAGCATCAATTATAAAATTGTTATTGTTTTGATAATTTACAAATATTTTCAAAATTTTAAATTGTAAACTGTATATTATACTTTATATGATTATCTTCCATAAATCCAGTAGTTTTTTTTTCTGCTGGTGGTAATTATAATCTAGGATACTGCCATTTGGTACTGACTGTTTTGCTACCGCTGTTTTGGTTCTACTGTCGCCCAACGGATTACTACAATTTTACACAATATAATATTTATTTATATAATACTAGCTGAATTATCCAGTGTTGCCCGGAAAAAAAATTGTGATTGTTAAACTCCTTTATGGTGTAACTTATTGTGGAAGCAATGTCTTTTTAAGTGTAAATCACCCAAAATAACATTTAAAATATTTAAATTTCAGTAAGAAACGTTATCTAACATATTTTATTAAAGCTTTAAATTTTTTTTAATTCAACAACTTTTTTTGAAAAATCCTTTCTTAGTGCTCACTTATATTGTATAAGGAACCTCTGTGCAAAATTTCAAGTCTCTAGACCCAGCGGTTTAGTCTGTGCGTTGATACTTCAGTTGACCTTTTTATATATTATAACTGTACCTGTAAGGTGTTGCCCATTAAAAAAAATGGGAGTGTGGAATTCCTTTTGGGTGTTAAACGAGTCAATGTAATAAAAATTAATTTTTTTAAAAGATAATGTCAGCAGTAAAATACAAAATTTCCTGATGAAGATCTTGAATCATTCAATATCATAGTGAAAAAAATATTTTTTTATTGTTTGGGCTTCGTGAAAAAAAAATATATCTACATCTATATTCAATATTTTTCTCCTAGCCCTTACAGGTCTGTTGTGTTCCTTAAAATGTAACAACACTAAATTAAAAATAATAGTAATTAACCACAAATAAAAATAAATTGATGTGAAAGTTATAAATAAATTTGAACTGTCAAAATGTCAAACGTATGTTGATACATCTTGAGCTCGTTCGTTCATATTTCAAGGACCTCCTGTAAAAGAGAAAGGCAGCACTACTATTTTTCTAAGTTGATCTGCTTAAACATCTTATCTTCTATGGCATATTTTAAATGAACATAGTTATCTGCTTTAAGCATTTTGATGATATCTAATGAAATTTAATTTTTCAGTCTCTATTATGGCATACATGTCAACTAAATTTTGATTGAACATAGCCTCATATCGAAACAAATGATTAGCTTCTCACCTTTCCATTTATTAAGTGCATGGCAAAATGAACATTTTTCATTCATAATGTCAATATCATTTTTATAATCTATTTTAAGATCATATACCAGACCAGAAAGTTTTTTATTTTTTCATGCACGCAGTCCATTATCTGTTTGAATTCCTGGTTTACCATGCTCTTATAGAGTTTGCGATACTCTATGATTTTCAAAGTGATTGATTTGATACAATTCTGCTGCAGCTCTGTGCAATTTTGGGTGATTTTTTTTGATAGGTAGCTGATGTAGCTCTGTTTATTTTGGTATGGTTCTCTTGGTATTTTTTCACTGCTATTATATTACCTTTAGAATTTGTTTGTTTATACTTTTTTGCAGCTTGTTTTATTTGATCTTTTCTTACTCTATTTGTACATCTAGCATAGCACTTTTCATTTTTACCGATAGTACTGTAGTAGAATTTGGTGAAACACTAAGATTTGAAACAGGTAAATATACATTAAAATGTCCACTATTAATATTCCCAGTTAGACACAGTCATTTTATGATGAATGTAACTATACCAAATTTCGTATAAAGATTTTGGTTGTTTAATAAATTTCATATAAATATGGATAGATTCTACTTGCTGCAATCAATTCGTAAATACCAGCATATGATGAATTGAAATTTCATAGGCATAATTTGTAGAATATAGGAAGTTATCGTCATTTGAATTGTAAGACATATGAACGATGTTATTCCAATGAACATACACATATGTAATAATTTCGTATTTCCCGGCACCTTTCTTGGTAATTAAACAAATTATATGAAATTGATCAAAAATGGCAGACACCATATCTGATGATAGGAACAACTATTTGAAGTGTCAATAGGTCGTTCACAATAATCTCTTCAATCGACATAATAATAATAGTAGTAATCTGTATATATAAATAAATATATATAAATCATTACCAGGAAAACTCGAATATAATAGAGTAGCTCAGCTTTTTCTCTTATTGATTAATATATATAGTATAATATATAATATAATACTAAATATTAAAATGAAAAATAGTTAATTTAATTTTACAATATGACTTAAATTGAATAACATTAATTTTACCTTAAATATATGTTTAATTTGAATTTCATAAACTTGAAATAACATATTCATTAACAAGCTTAACTTCAAATAATAATTAGTTTTTAAATTTTTATTTTATACCTAATCACTAGGGCCCGAATTTTAATGCAAAGTGCATTTGGGGGGTCTCTAAAAAAATGCATTCCAAGTACATAATTTAATTCATGTAACAGAGACTTTAAAACTTAAACTTTTATTTTCCATTTTTTTCCATTTTTCACCGTTTTTCCATTTTATTAATTTTTAGTGCATATTTATAAATTATATGAGTTTTTAATACAAAATTATGCAATTCATTCAATTTGAAATTTGTTTTCATAATATTTTTTGTGCCAATTATTAACGGTTTTATTTATGATTCCAATAAAGTCTTTATCTATATGTCAATATGTAGACAATTATTTTAATGAAACTTTAAATTAATATTAATATGAAATAAAAAAACATAACGTATAATTTTACATAATTTTATTTTTATATTTTAGTATGTTTAAAATGAATACAGTCCCAATAGCTATGATGATATTATTCACTGGTCAAAACCTATATTGACAAAATGTTTATTTAAAGTTTCCAAGTCATATTTTTATTAATTTAAAATGTTTAAACTTCCTTTAATATTCTAATATGTATTTTATTAATTTTTTATAAGTAATAAAAATAAAAATAAAAAATGGGTCATTTTTTAAAGTCATTATTTTGATTAAAAGACATTTTTTAGGTCATTTTTAGCTATTTTTTTAGAGCATTTTTGATCATTTTTAAAGCAT
Source organism: Pemphigus obesinymphae (assembly GCA_025469235.1). Lineage (NCBI taxonomy): Eukaryota > Metazoa > Arthropoda > Insecta > Hemiptera > Aphididae > Pemphigus > Pemphigus obesinymphae. The sequence continues at coordinate 18,466 of JAIPRL010006592.1, forward strand.
TTAAATCGGGGCTCTACTAATCATTATATCTTGCATATTTTCTATCATCACAAAAATTTCTTGAATCTATGAGGCCTGATACCTATAAGGTAATGAAAACTTACACTTTATTATGATCAAATATTAAACTATAATTGAATTACTGGTAGTGGATCAAAATCAAATAAAGTTGGTATGTTAAGTTTGATATAAAGCAAATCTTTAATTATTTTTGGTGATAGTTTGGATATTTTAACAGTTTTAATAACATTAAAATTAGCCAATTAAAGCTTTGCATTTGAAGTTATACATCTTGAATACCTATTATGCTATCGTGACCTACGATTCCACATACCTAATGCTTAATAGCATATAAATTAGATACATTTTTCCTTTGTTGATTGGACTTTTTTCTCACAATATGATGATATTAAGACATCCCCCCTCCAGTAAAAATCAATTAAGTATACATTTTTATATGATATTGAAACTAATTTTCTACTTCTTCAAAGATTGCTTTTACTATGGAATTTTTAATCTTTCATTTGTTTCAGATAATAGTTAATAATTATAATAATAATATTAAAAGCACTTAATACATTAAATTTGGTTGTTAATATAAAAATGTATACTATATTCTTAGGTTACCTATATGATAAAAACATGTACCCATTAGAAAGAAGTTTAAAAAAGTACAATAAACTAAAAATTATTGAAAAGCTATTGGTGGAAGGTTATATTATTATAGTAGTTGCACGCTAATATAGAAACTCGTTGAGTTGGCAGCGACCGGTTTCTATCCTACTGCCTCACTATAGGCAAATGTTGACATACAGAGTGCCAATATTTATTGATTATTGTTATACACATATACTTTATACTGTTATTTTGGGTAATGCTGTATAATTCATACCTACACATGAGGGACAAGGTTATGCCAGCCACTGGGGCTCTTTATTTTATTTTATACAACAACTTTAATTTAATGTTAATTTAAAATTTTAATTATACAAATAATTTATGGGAGGGGGAAAGTCTGTCCAATTTTTTTAACAGGAGGAAATTTCACTGCATTGAAACACACGGAAAAAATGTATTTTTACTATAGTGTATAATATATAGAAATAGTCCAAAACTTTTTTTTTTCAAAAATTGTAATATTATATGTTTTTTAACATAAGTAATTGTTTTTTGTGACAGAATATTAGAATAAGATGCACATTTTATAACACACTTATAAATAGTATACTTTTATATTTCGTAGAACACAAAAAAATATAGAGACTAGTGAGCACTGTAATTTATTAACATTGAATAATAATAAGATTATGTAGAATGAAAGCTTTTAGTATTTTGAAGCATTAATAGGTTTAGTTTAGTGAATTTACAATATTTGAAAAAAAATAATTTTAATTAATAATAATTAATTAATTAATTTATTAATCTTAATATTACATGTTTTTTTATTTCAGAAAATATTTTTTACTGAATGTAAAAAAACATTAAATAGATTTGCATCAACTTATTATGAAGAGCCTGAAGTATACATTATAGCGGCTATGTTTGTGTTTGAAGAATTATGTGATATTGAAAAGGCAAGAAAATATTTTGCCGAAGGCCTGAAACATCACAAAAACATCAAACTTTTATATATAGAACAGTTCTGGATGGAAATCTCACATGTAGAAAGAACCGCCTGTTATTCATATAAGAACATTATCGAAAATTATAAAAAACTTATAAACCACTTTCAAGGAGACATGATCTTACATTTTCAATTACTTAATATGGCCACAATGAGACCTCGTGTTACAGAACTGTTATGTATTATTGTCAGGTATAGATAAAATGATGAGTAAAGCTATTTATCAGCATTAAAAAATGCATATATTTTTCTCTTGCAGGGATATAGTTGATAAATATAAGGAAAATAAGTATTTGTGGAAAACCATGGCGGATATCACCTTAAAAGGTTTCATTTATGACTATAAGATAAAAATATTATACTACAGTAATAATGATTATTGTAAAATAAAGTTAGTACTTGTTATTGTACCTTAATTTATTGTACATTTAATTACTGTACTGGTTGTTTATTTTATAGGCATGTTATTAAAACCTACACACGTGGATTGAAAAAAATGTTATCACCAGAAAATAAACGTCAATTATTGACTTTGTATGTAGATGATTTAAATAAAATTCAAAATTCTCATTATATGCAAGGAAAGAAAATAAGTGCATTGATAGAAAATACAATCGAACGTGTGTTCCAGGATGCGCATGACAATAAAGCATTATCTTGTGTCTGTTATTATTCAAACAGGGTAAGTTTCATAAAGTGTACTCTTCACTATTTAACAGAAATAATAATGTATTCATTACTATAGGCTAGATATACAAAGAATCTTGGCGATTTTTTAAATTCGATCAGTTTGATTTCCAATAAATTGGTTATGTGGAAATTTAAATTTATTCGTTATATGGAATATGACATTGATAATACATTGATACAAGAAGCTTTCTTATATTGTATACCTTTAATAAGAAGAAAACAGTTTTCCTTATGGAACATAATAGAAAAATACATGAAGCACCAGAACCTAAATTTGGTATGATAATACTAATATTTTGATATTTTACACGTACCTACCATAAGTTGCGATGACTTTGATAATTTTTTTTTTTGTTTATACTTGATTATCTTAATTATATATTATTTTGTATGCAGAACTATTTTTCTTATAGAAAATGTGTCATTATGGAAATAACCGTTTTTAAAACTACTATCAATGTCACAAAGTCACACAACATAATATGAAGTCACATTTTTAACCATTATTTTATAAACATCTAGGTATCTATTAAGCTGATGTTAATGTGTGGAAACCTATCAATATCGCCACATTTTATTATTTATTAGTTTATATTTTATTTATAATATAAAATGCATTATATGGTATCTTTGAAGGGAATATTACATTTTGAGCAGAGCAGAGACTCTTAATTATAATTATTACCATAATAACAAATATTTTAAAACACATTTTGACTACAATATCCTCCATAAAAATATAATATAGAAGTATGATAATCTTAACGTGTCACATTTTTATTTTTTTTATACATAATAATTTTGGTAATCATCATGATGTTATTAATAAATTTAATTTTTTGAAATCATATATTTAATTATTATTGAGATGCAGTAAAATTATGTTTCATAAATTCAATTTTTATTGGAATTAAAAATAGAATGATCTCTATTTTTAGTCTTGGGTAAAAGTAAAAGGGGATCGGCATGTAAACTCAGTACTAATTCCATATATAATATGCATATCTATGAGATTTTTACCCCCCCCCCCCCTTTGAATTATTCCTAGCTATTTCACTGAATAGATATAATATATATATATATATATATATATATTTATAATTATAAAATCAAATATATATTCAAAATCAAAATAATTTCAGAATATGCAAAATAAACTGTATAATATTCTTAATTTGAAGCAATTAAATTTTTTAGGATAAATATAAGAAAAAAGTATCAATGTGTATATTCCTCACTAATGTAATAATGTAATACATACTGTAATTTTAATCAAATATAATTTGTTCCATAATACAGGTCTCGTAAATGCTTAATATATACAGTAAATATAATAAGTAGGTTTGATTTGTTTTTCTCTTTTCGATATTTAAACATTTAACTCGTAGTATTAGTGTTTTGGTAGGAGTAAATCTATAAAACAATGGGAATTCCAGACTGATAGAAATACAGTTACATAAACATGGAAGTCCTATAAATTTCTTGGGGGAAAGATGAAGGTACAAAATTGTTTTTGAGATAAAATAATATTTTACAATACAAATTGCCTAGAAACCCCCTCACTATTAACCCTATCCATTATCTTTATATATTATATTATGACATTTTGTTTGAGGGATACAAAATGATCATTTTGTTTAAAATTCCCATATATCAATGTAAATTAATTGATACTACAAATCGCATGAAACTCACTTCCTCTATATAGCTCTAACTGTTAGCTATTATCTCTAAACTTAAAATTGTAGAAAATTTTTTTAAATTAACTAACAAATAACTATCATAAATACAACCGGGCTCATTGAGGTTAATTTGTATTTTGCGAAATTCTGAATTCTCATTTCAATTTGCATAACATATATTAATTATATACTGTCTTATGTTATTATTTTCTTTGTAGCTCAATGTACTTCACAAATACACAGATTCTTCGAATCTAGATGAAGAATATATAGTAAATTGGAGAAACTTAACATATCGCAGTGAATACATTGGAATTAATGAGACTCTCCAATTTACTAAAGAGGTTAGGCATACCTATCCTGAATTAGAAGATTCATACAAGGAGACCAAAAAATTGCTGGGACAATTAAAAAGTTGCAGAATAGCTATCATGACAATATTTTCTGAACTTTTATGCTTTGAGTTTGGTTACAATAATATCCGTAAGTATTGGTGGTCAATTATTAAAATTATACTTATATTTACTATTTAATTATAAATTATTGTGTTTATAGAATTATGGACAGATTACATAAAAATTACATACGAGTTCTGTAAAAATGAGGGGGCAAGGGCAAAAAGTATTTATAACACATCCTTGTTATATATAAACCCTGAATTAATTTTTTCTATGACAAAAAACTTCAATGAGCTTCAAAATCAGTACAGGTATGTATTAGGAATGATTTTTGTCAAATGTAAATGTAAAGTATAAAAATATTCTTACTAAATTTTATTTTTTATTTAGGAATATTTCACTTATAGACTGATTATCAACTATGCAATTTTATAGTACTTAAAAACATAAATATGTACTACCACATACATAAAACATAATAATAATAAAAAAATCTGTTGAGATACATGGTTAGATTGATGGTGGAAGTATATCAATCGTTCCTTCTGTTCTTGAGTAGATAGTATATTATTATAATTGAAGATTTGATTGCAAAGATAGATAATTACATTCTAAAAATAATTCTAGGTGGATAATATTTAATATTATTTTTGTTTAAATGACCTTTGATCTTTAAATATCCAATTTAAAAAAAAATTGGCTGCCATAGCCAAATAGCAACTATTTATTTGTTATTTTCCCATTTGTAATAATTTTTTGTTATAATTTGTAGTCTCCCTTTACGCTTAAGAAAACTACTTAGAAGCGGTTTTCAGTTCTCAATAAAGAGGTTTTTAACTGGTTTTTAAGGTTAAGATAATTTTTTTTTAATAATATTAAATATTATTATACCAATAACCCAATCAAAGTGGTTTTATAGAAAGAAATTATTTATCATTGCTTTTAAATTCAATATATTATCTATTAAGACGTATCCTACCCGATGAACAAAGTACTTCCACCCATACTGACTTTTACTTTACTTCAAATGTAATTTTAAATAATTGTATTATAAATTCTATATTTGACAGTTTTTCATTACAATGATTTATTTTGTATTTTGTATTTTTTTTTTTTTTTATGCATGTTTTATTATTGTATGCATCTATGTATACATGTATTGTTCTTATTATTATTATTATTATTATGATTATAATAGTTATTATGTTTACTATATTCATGAATAAAAATTTACATTTCTTTAAACTAATATAAAAAAATATTGTTATTCTAATTTTTTAATCTACCTACAAATTATACGGAGAAAAATTGTGTGTATTAAAACTTAAAACCATATGTTTAATTTAATAAATAATCGTTATAAATATAACTATTATTCTTAATGTGTTTGTTAGAACTCAAATCCCTATTATGCCTATAAGTTTTTAATTAAATTTGCATAAATAATGATAATTCACAGTAGTTTATTGTTCAATATTTGATAAATTCAAATAAATTTATAATAATTTTGCTCTATGGATTATACCTGGATTTCCATATATCTTAAAATCCTTAAATAAAAGTCTGACGATTTTCTAGATATTCAGCAATTTTATAAAACGATGCAAAATATAAATGGTAATATATATTTTGTTTGATTGACACATGTAATTTTTAATATTTTACTTAATAATGTTTTTACTTCATTTTTATTACTACTTAAACAAAGAACGAGACTTTAATAAATACTTATATCAATTTATTATAGGTACTTATATATTTGAAATTTATTATGATTTTGTTCCAAATATTTTACTAGATTTCAGAGAAATCATCAATAGTAGTATACATTCTAAATAAGAATTCTACATTTTTAAATTAGTCACAAACAAAAACATTACAACTTATAATAAAAATGATTGATATTAAAATACTTGGAAAATAAAAATGGATAAATATGATCGTCTCTGTGGAAAACCTAAAAATGTCATGGAAATGAATGGAAACTATGATTTAATTATGCAAAATAGAAATATAATAAGTAAAAAGCTACCAGGCACCAACTACTGAATGATTGGTTTTATATTTTTACTTGTCACATTGTAAGTGTTTTTCTCTTCCAACATTTTGTTGACCACATCTGAATATTATAGCTATTCTATTGGGTATTGGTAAAACAATCACTTCATATTTTAATTTAATTTACCCCCTAAACAATAAATGTGGAGCATGCGCATTCTAAATAGAAAATTGTCTTGAGCTCCACACCTCAAGTAAATGTTATCGAGTAGTAATCTGCACAAGGAAAAGTTGCAAACCTAAAGATCTGTATGTGCATATGCATATAAATTGTATCTAATAGTCACCTATAATTTAAGTACGGTTTCAACCTTGTCGACGTTTTTTTATGTATTTTATATTCTGACAAATAATGAAAAATCAAAAATTGTATTTGAATATTTATTCGTTACTACACAAAGTGATTGTTTTTTAAGGGAGGGGATTATGCGGGTATACACATTTATTATTTTACTCATTTGGTGTAGGGGAGAATGGGGAAATACCGGTCACCTAAGCAAAACTTCAAATATCTCCATAAATAAAAATCCAAAAATGTCGCTACTACTTAAAAATGAAAGAATAATATATAAATTACATAATACCAATGTTTCAAGATCATAAAATGTATATTTGTTTTTTTACACTTTAAAAAAAAATTGGAAATGACTGGTATTACTCCGACATAGGGGCCATGCCTGTCACTCTAATACTCCATGTGAATATATAAGGTATTGAATATTGTTTTGTAAAATTTTAAATAAAAATAGTTGTTTTTACAGAAATTATTATTTTATTTTTAAATTTAGTTTTGTTACATTAATTAAGATATACTACAACCTAAATATAATATCTGCAGTTATTGAATGTTTTGATATTATTAGTGGGTATTTTTATATTAACTATTTTGTTCTTTTTTAATTTATCAATATATTTTTAAATTAAATTAAAATTATGACAAACAAAAACATAAGTTAGAAATACAATTCTCAGTCTCTTAACAAATTCACAAAACCTGTATATTTAAAATTGAATTAAATTTATCAGTCTTTTAACATTTAAAACTAATAATATTTTCTTGAATATAATAAAAAAAAATAATAGTTTTTACAAAAACATTAATTTTAAATAATCAATCCTTTTATAGTCCTTTATTAACTTAAATTAATAACAGTCTTTTAAGATTTTATTATAGATATAAAACAACCCATTTTCAGTCTTTTGATATAACTAGATAATAAAATATAGATTTCTTAAAAGTTAAAAATAATGACTACAAAAAATATTGTGCGCGGTTTGAAATAAGTATATTTTTGTGTGACATCTACAAAGTACAAACAAATAAGAAACATAAATGTAAGAAAAAAGTACATAAAAGGGTGATAACGATCAGTATCAATTGTCTGGTTTTATCCCATTGATTATGACTGGTATCACCCCTTCGCATGCAATTGACAAATATTATCATATCTTTTTTAATATTATTTTTATACAATTTAGAATGCAGTATTAGAATATGCATGTAATTTATATATTATTGTATTAATATTAATTGTGGTCGGTAACAAAAAAATGATAATAGATTTTTTGCGGGAAAAAATCAAATTTTTATCACGGTGTGTTTTATTGTGGCGATACTGCTCATTTGCCACATACAGGGTTACCATTTTTATATTGTTGAATTATTATTTTTATGTATTTGTGATTTATTTTATATTTATATTTATGTTCCTTGTGCCTTCCACGATCTCATC
>JAIPRL010006593.1:0-26650 GCA_025469235.1 Pemphigus obesinymphae
GAATTTTATATTGTATTTGTTACAATAAATATATAGGTAATAACATAATTTAGGTATTTACTGTAAAAGTGGATTACTTTCCATTAAAATTATAGTATTTTTATGAAAATAATTAAATTTGTTAGATGCCTACCTATTTATTACTTTAATATCTAATAATTTTTTGTTGTGCGGCTATATACTATAGTACTTTTTAATAATATATTTTTTTTATATTATTGTTGCAGTTTATTATACGATATATATACGCTAGAGCATTGCTTAATTAATTAATCAAAGGCCAGAGTTAAAATTAAACAAATTAAACTTATTTTAATTTAATTTTTCTTTGTGTAGATACCTACTACATAATAAAATAAAATAATAGTGTCTTGATTCAAATATCATTTTAAACTTGTTTATAATAATTTCATAAAAATTAAGGTTTAAAATTATTAAAATTAATAATGTAATTTAAAATGACGAAAAAAAAAACGAAAAATCGAAGGTTATTAAAACAAATGTATTTTAAAACTATTTTGAATAGGTACTTAAATAGTACTTTCATAAATTAACATATTAATAAGAGTTTAACAACGCATAACATAGGTACATAATAATTGTACATAAGTCACAATTAAAAATATTGCATATTTATTCTAAAAACATTTGAAAAAAACGTATTCAATCCTTATTATACATGGATTAAATAGCCCCCTAATCGAACGACCTGCTACTGGTGGCAGAAAAACCGTGCGCTTTTTGTCGGACCATTATCATTATACACAGTTTGGTCTCCTTATCTCTAGTCTTCATGGACTACATGCTACGTATGTATGATATGGCATATGTTCGCTAGGATCGCATGATAAATATTATAGCTTAGATTTCCCCACTTACTAATTCACCGTAACAAAATGTAAGTAAATATCATAGTCTATGGTAAATATAGTTCGCGGTATAATACTCTGTTATCACGTATCATATATTTGATAATATTGTGGCTCTGCAAGCGTGATTTTTTCCATCGGAGTTGAGGCATTAGTTGCACGTCGGGAGAAGACGCACGGGCACCGCGAGAAAAAGTGAACATCTTGTATGCCCGGCCCGGTGGACGGGTAACCGTCGTTTTGGCCGAAACATCAACCGTACCAATTTAAAAAATATATAATTTTCTACCAAACACAAAACGTAAACTCGAACGTTTTTTTGTCTGCCAACAGGAAAATATCTTCAATATATTTGTAACGTTTCGACTGTAGGCATAAGCACACTAGGGGAGTGGGGCTTTGGGGGCTTAGCCCCCCTAAATATAGTTGATATTGACTTTTTTTTATTTTTATTTTTTTCGTTTTTTCAGACAATATTATGAGCAACTCTCCCTCCCCCCCCCCAGATTTTAGTGCTAGTAGCGCCATTGACTGACTGTAGGTATTTCTACGCTAAAACCAGTATCGTTTAAGTATATTTGTTATGAACACCATATTATTGTTTAGTAGCTTCGATCCAGATTGACTAAATGATGGATGAAACAAATCGGGATGGCTCGGGTATGTATTGAGAACAGAAGAGACTGACCCACTATGAGGTAGTAAGATTAGTAAAGAAAATGTATGTTGTTGGAAATAGGGGGAGAGGCAGCCGAAAAAAGGGTTGGGGTGTGATGGCGAGTGATATGAGGAAAGTGGGAAGTATAAGTTAGATAGGTTATGAGTTAATAATAAATAGAGTTAAATACTTAAACGGAAGTGTAGGACTAGAGTGGCCGACCCCAAATAGTTGGGAGAAAAGGCGAAAGAGAAGAAGAAGAAGAAGAAGATTATTATTTGACCTGTTTTATTGATATAATACCTATATAGTAATAAATAATATAATGTATAATATATACTGGCATAAAAAAAAAAAACATTATTAGTATAGGTACCATTATCCTAATACCATTATTAGGTACCTATATAAGCCACTTATAATAATTGTTCTATCCACTGTTAATATAGAATAATAATAGTTTACCTATAATCATATGGAAATTTTGAAATTTCAATATTTCCTATTATAGTAGGTAGGTATACTTACCTCATAGCAATGAGCAATTTATAATGCGTATTAAGTAGGTATATATGAATCTCGTTTTATATTATGTATCTATTCTGTCGACAATTGTACTAATTACTTACTAAAACTAATTGTCAAAAAATTTATAATATACCTATGTTTTATTATAACATGAAAATCGGGTTCTCTATACAATCCATTCGGAAAAATCATCCTCTATAATCTCAATATTTTACGTATATGTTACGGGCTAAAGTCCGAAATGTGGCCAATGTGTACATTAGGTATCCGGATAATATGCACAAGGCCATACTGTGGAGGAGGGATCCATAGGATCCGGCTCCCTCCGAAAATTTTTCAACATTTTAGTACATTTTTTATGTAAATTATTAGTGGCTTTAAGCATCGATTTAAATAAATATAAATTAGATTATAATCTGTGTTTCCACCTTCCTCATATCACTCACCATAACATCCCCCCACATCTTTTTCCTCTCCCCCTATTACCATCAGCATACCTAAAATTCATTAATAATCTTACTGCCACAGCCTCTCCCCTCCTTGATACATGCCCCAGCTATCTTCCTATCTACTGTCCAATATTTTGTTCCATACATCATTGCAGGTCTCACCACTGCCTTAAAAAACTTACCTTTTAACATATAGAGATTCTTTTGTCACACAAAATACTTTTCACTTCTCTCCATTTCATTCATCCACACTTAATCCTGTGTTTCATATCCTCTTCGAAACCCTCATCTTTCTGTACAATGGACCCTAAATACTTAAACCTCTCAACCTCAATAATTTTATTAATATAGCTATATATAATAATAATTGTACATAATGTTTACTGACATACTTTGAACAAATTATTATTAAAATTAAATATTATTACAGCGGTAACACGAGTCTGTACTCTGTAGAACAATAAAATTTAAGGAGGAACAATTGGTACAAAGTTTGATTCATATAACAAAGTACCTATTCAATTTTGCAACTTTTATCTTCTATTTTTTGACACTAGATTAATTTTTCATCAATTTTCGGCTTTCAAAAATATTTTACATAGATTATGTACCTATATTTTATTTTCATTGTTTATTTATTTTAGTTATCTATCTGTCAATGAAAAATAATTATTATACATACTATTGTTTAAGACAACCTATTTTATTACCTAATCCAGGTACATTATTTTCAAAGTGCATATTTTAGAAAAATAATTCAACACTGTTGACAATATATAATTGAAGAGTAAAGCTACACAAATAACGTTTAAAAAATATTTTGGTTTTTGCGTCAGAAGTGAAGTCCGGCCGAAATACGCATAGGTATTCCATCACTTTTTAAGGGGAGATTATTGCGAACATCATATGGAAATATAAAAAAGTAAGGGAAGCACTTCGCACGTCGGGTAGGATATAGGGGGAAGAAGTGGTCTATCGTCTATCCTCTCGGGCAGAATAATGTTTTATTATTATTTTAGATTTGAAAGCAATGATATAAATCATTGCATTCGATAAATACGATTCTGAGTGTGTATTTTTTTAGGGATGGGAGGTAATTAAAAATAACCACTCTATAATAACAAACTATAAAATTAATTTGCTATCAATTAATATATAATATAATATAATTGATATAGGTAATTAATTTGCTCTTTTGAAATATAATGTATTAAATATACATAATATACCTATTTTAGCGGTCGTACTCTCGAGTATATAGCCGAGTGTCTTTACCAGGGATTTCAATTTCTATTTTCCTTTAATTGTATTATGAAAAATTTAATTGCATTAATATTATTATATTTAAATTTTAAATATTAAATATTATTATTATTTTTGGCGTTAAATAAAAATTGATAACAACTTGACCTTTGAATCCTCCTGGAATAATATTAGGCAGATACACAGAATAAGGATGTACGTATAGGTACACTGTATAAGTATGTTTACACCGTATAATTATGTATACACTCAGTAAGTATTTTGTTATTTTCCTAGCATTTGTACAAATCTGTATTCTGGCATACACATTCTTATATATACCACCGTAATACCGTATATAAGGTAGTATTTCTTCAAGCTTAAGAGGACGTCAGCGTGGCATATTTGTGGAAAATTTTAAGAAAAATGAAAATCTAACAATTTACAAATGTTTATACGCATTTTAAAAATGAATAATAATTGGTCCCATTACTATATAATTTTTTACTGTGGATGTTTTTTTATGAATTTATAAAATGTTATTGAAAATATCTCTTTTGTATTTCTCGTTTATTATAACAACTTAAATAGACATCATAGATAGATGAAACAAAAAATAAATGATTAAGAATAACATTAGCTAGTGCCGTTTTGTAATTTATGTGCATTTAGACACGGTTTATAAGTTATAAAAAAAACTAACTTTTTTGAATTTTTTAAACAAATATATAACTCTTATATGCGATAGTCACGCGGGCAGTAGGGGATGGAAGCACTTCGCTCGTTGTGTAAGACGCTGGTGGTGGATATGTTCAATTTGAGAGCGATGATAAATAATTTCTTTCGATAAATCGATTCTGAGCGAAGTAAGTATAATATAATAAGTAGGTAATAGTTACCCCGCAGAAAAATGTCTTCTACACAAATTTGGTAATTATTGGAGTTTTTCCTCTATAAAATCAGATCGTAATTCGTAGGCATCTACATTTTATTGAATAATATTTATGCGTTTTGATATAATATTTATAATTTCAAAAAATCCTTTAGAATTATTATTAAAAATTATATCCAGGAATTATACCATCGTTTATAATAGGTATATAGGTATTAGGTATAGTTAGATTTCAGTGAGTATTGAAACGCTAGTATAGTATAGGTAGGTACCTACCTATATAATATGTTATTTCATTATAGCATCGTTTATCGTTTCGTTTTGACCTCGTACAGAATATTATAGTATTAATATTACCTATATTGTCTTTTTTAATAAATATCATTTTTTTTTTTTATAGTGGTCGGAGAAGATAAACGATTTGTTGAATAAAAAAAAAAAAAAAAACTACCATTGTTTCACAAACGTTTTGAAATATAAAAGATAATAAAATATACTAAATATATAGATGTGTAAGAAGCACTCGACTAAAACAATAAAAATGCTAAATATTATAATAAGTAATAAATTAGGTAAGTATCAAATAGCACCTATTTTACCTATATATAATATACACGTATTTAAGCATATTATATATTGTGTATTTAGATTTTGTTTTTGATATTATATAATTTAAATACTTATGTACCTATATAAAATGTATTAAAAATTTGTTTAAATGATATTTATTTTTACAGATCATACGTCTGTAAATATAGTACATAACCAATATAGGAAACTATGTATAAGAAACTCGGCTTGATTTGATCCGTGTCTAAATCTCACAAAATTATACTAATAAGGCGAATAAAATCGCAAGAAACTTAGTGGACGTTGCACACTCATCATTTTACGAAAATATTTTCGTCATTTATTTTGTATCATCGATAAATATGACATTTCAATTAACAATCATTTAATACTTCAATTTTTTTATTACTTTTAGCATTTCCTATAAAATCAATGGTTCGACTGACTTATTCACATAATACGTTTAGTTATATACAATTGTATAGTTTTAATGTTTCATAGTAGGTACTGAATTTTAAATCATCGAATTTCCGTAGCATTTTTCATAACTTTAATTAAATTGATACACTCAGGTGTACTTTCATCATAGGCATAAAGATATTTAATTGGATTTTCGAAAATTTCCACCTGTTGACAACGGTTATAATATATAAAATCCCGAGAACGAGAAGTCCGATCGACTTCATATATACATATAGTTTTAGAAAATATTTACTTTAGTCTTTAATCTATATTCTATTATAGTAATTATATGATCAATATTAAATACAATAATTATGATAGAATACAGATTAAAAACTAAAGTATATATTTTCTAAAATCATTGTAAATTATTTTGAAGAGTTACACAATATTTTAATTAATAGTCTGTGGTCGAGTGGTCGAAATGCGTATTTCGGCGCACGAGTTCCCCAGTTCGACTGCCAGGTAGCAAAAAAGGTAGCCAACGAAATTTTTTTGGCGTCTGGTCTCTGATGTAACCTATCCAATAATTTGATAGTTATGTTTGTCGTAGCTACCAAAGAACCATCGTCGAATCCTCTAATATGCGAAGGTGTATACATGAGTAGTGAGCATTATGTTACAGTTTGAGAAATAAGAGGCTGTAATACTGTTAATTATTTATTTATTGTATATGTTTAAACATTTTGAAAGAAATCGTACTAAATTGCTTTTAAAAGAACGTTGCGCCGTTAGTGGTAAAAACATTTTTACGCAAAACAAATGAAATGGCATTTAAAAATAATTTTAGAGTTAAAACACCTAGTTATTATAAAATTGATAAAAACAAAATTTTGGAGATAACCTCATCTTTTTTTTTCAAATAATACGTTTAAAGTTACAGTGTCTTGAAAATGAAAAAAAAGTAGTATTTATACCAACAATAACGCACTTATATTTAAAAAATTGTAAAAGTCCAATGAGGTTATCACTGAAATGTTATCATTTACAAATTTTATAATAAATTTTATAACTTTAAAACCATTTTAAAAAACTATTTTTTTGTTTTGCGTAAACGCATTTTAAAACAGACATTGTGATTAAATAACAATAAAAAATAGTACTGACACAAGACTATTTTTTAATTACCATTAAATTATATTAAAATTGTCCAAAAAATTGCCTATACAGAACCCCTTAAAAATGGGGCGTGTGACGTCCTCTTAAAAAAACGTTTAGTACATTTGTTTTTTAAAATCGTTTTGAAATATTTAAAAAACAGTTTAATTTAAAAATGTTTTAACGCATCATTATATAAAAGTAGTATAATATTAGTGGCTTTGATGCAAAAACCAAAGGGACATCTTTCCGGGCTCTAATATTAATTTCATACTTAATAATAAAACAAGTCGAATTTATATTATATTAATAAAAATTTTAAATATTGATATAGATAACCACGGTAATGTATTGTGAGGACTAATGGACTATGGACGTTAGGAAAACATCAGTGTGTTAGATTTCTTGGTTTTTAATTCCCTAGTAAATATCCAACTAATTGTAAGGACGGTCGATTGTCAAAGAAATTTTGTACAAAAATTTACTATCGAATTATCTCCTTACACATTTTTTCCAAAAATATATGGATTTCTAAAATGTTATTAATTATTTAAAGTATGATGTTCTTTTCTGGGAAAAACGAATCAAAGAGAATATGTACTGCCACATATTATATTTGTAAATAACGACTATTATCATTTGAGGAATTTAGCTATGAAAATTGTTTGTGGGAATCGGGAAATGGTGGCATATTTGGCTATTTGATAAAATATAATATATTATCAATTATATTTAACATATTCGTCAATTACGACAAATAGTGAGTATTTAATGAATACACGAGTCATTCCGGCTTCAGAGTACCTATTTGAAGAACCTCTTATTAAATAATATTATTTTACGGTTTTAAAGGCTAAGGGAGCATTCAATTATTACGTAAGAACCTCGGGGAGATGGGAATCTGTTATCATAATTAAATTTCATAAGAATATAGAAATGGTAAAATATAAAATAATACCGACTACATAAACATAATGAATGATCGCCAATATTATTTTATTTTAGAATAGTAACATTTAAAAATTTTCAAAATAAAAGAAATATGTATAATTTATATAATACCTGTATAATTATGTCAATTATTGTTAAAATAAAAACATATAAAATAATACAATAATATTGTACATAGAATGTTGAAAATATGTACAAGTTATAATTCTTTGAAATCTAAATGATTATTAATTATTGTGTAACGAATGCCTAGGTATAAGCAGAGATACTACACAAATAACACAGACACAAACAAATGGTATTTTTAAACCCGAATATTTAATATTAAAAATGTATATCTATAATGGAATATAGTATAATAATTGATATATTAAAATAGATATATATAATATAGATATTTTAAAAAGAGAAGAAATTGACAATGCATTAACCCTGATACAGTTGTACTGTTTAAATATAACGAATCTTGAAGTATTTATGTAGTTTTAATGAGAGTCAATAATTTGTAAAGAATATTATTTGGTGACAAATCTTGAAGCCATCTATCCAACAATGCGAAATCAGCATTTTCTACTTCGTTGCAGGGATCTTGGTCCTTGCTCAATGATTGTGGAACGAAACGGTGTCCTGTAAAATTGGTTTTATAGGTAATATTATTATGTTGAATATATTGTGTTGGTAATTTTAAAATATAATTTATTATAATCGAGTTATATAGAGTATTGATTGTTATTGAAATGCTTTGTATTTTAATGTATTTGTATATAATATAATAAATAAAAGTACAGTATACTTGTTCCTCCCCGCTCAAAGTGGAAAGTACTGTAACTACCAAACTATCAAATATGAGATTATATTATATTATACTAGATGAATTATTCATCGCTTCCAGATTAAAGTAAACAAAATTAAATAGTAAAATATTAAACCCACTTCCTCCTTTTCCTCTTAAAGGTTGATCTTCAAAAAATTCTTTGTCGGCGAGTGTCTATACCAGGAATATTCTCTAAACATTTTTTTCTACGATCAGTAGTTTGGACTGGCGTTGAATATAAATTGAAACCCACATCCCATACTTCAAGTTTACAAAATTAACCGTGCTTATATTATTATTAAAGAAATTATATACGAAATAAAAGTACAGAGCTAGTAAAGTAGTAAAGTTTATAAAATAGTAGTTTCGGAGATTACATATACTATCAAAATAAAACTGGTTAAATATAGAATTGATTGTATTATAATTGTTACTACTTATTACTACTTATGTACACCCAATTTTTAAGGGATTTTATATAGGCAATTTTTAAGAAAAATTAAAATCCAACAATTTGAATATATTTAAATATATTTTAAAAGTAATTTAAAAATAGCCTTGTTTCAATGCCATTTTGTATTGTTGTGTATTTGGGATATTTGTTAAAAAAACATGTTTACTGGTTTTTCACTTTTGACAACTTGAGAATATCGTAAAAAAATGAAATAAAAAAATAAATAATAAAAAACAAAATTATCTAGCGACCTACGTAGTCGATTTTTGATATGTACTTTTTTACACATTTTATGAGTGGTTGAAAAACCAATTTCTTTGATTTTTTTCGATAACTATAAATCTCTAAAAAATCAATATATTGAAAAATGTCGCTAGATAATATTATTAGTTATAGTTTGTTTTTTTATTTCATGATTCTAACATGTTTGTAAGTTGATAAAAATGAAAAATGCAATTGCAAGTTTGTAGATATGTCTTTTTAACAAACATACAACAAAACTTGGTCAGAGAACATGCAAAATATTTTGTGTACTTTATCGGGATTCGTAGTTGACGACGTAATAACCGCATTTGTCATATATGTCTATTTTCTAACTAATGGGTAATACAGCTAAATTAAGTTAGGTAAAACAACGAATGTAGCGTGCACCTTAAAATTAGAGTTAAAACACCTAATACCTATAAAAAGAGAATATTTTCTGGAAAATGACAAATCCTTTTTGTAAAATATTGTTTAAAAAAGAAGTTAAGGCAATTTAAATTTTCTTTTTTATATGTATATATATATATATAAATAACTTCTTTGTTAAACAATATTTTTACTGGAAAATATTCCCCGTTTCAAAATTGTTATAGGTGTTTTAACTCTAAATTTAACGTAGACACCACATTTATTGTTTTGTATAGTATAATTTTGCTCTATTTCCCATTAGATAGTCAGAGACAACAAATACGGGTATCACGTCCTCTTAAGATTAAGAAAATTACTTTCGCTTTCTAGAAGATATTCTTTCAACTATTAGTTTTTCGGATGAATGTAAGTTGAGTTATAAATTAATGTTTTGCAAATAAAGTGGGTAGGTATTCCGAAAATTATTCGTTTGGAACATTACTATTTTTGGATTGTCATATACTTAATAATTAATTTTACTAAAAAATACGAAACGTAATTATTTTTTATAATTAACTTTTTGTTGTTATTGCATATGTCACTACGACTTACGAGGGCAGTATAGTTAAAAGGGTTGCAGTCGACCGAGTTCTAAGGAGCAGAGTATAGGTAAATTAACATGATAATAATTTTGTGACTCGATAACTTGATCGTAAAGTCTAGACATGATATACGAGTACAATGCAAATGATAGACTATCTTCACGGACTTCATGTATTTTGTACAATCGATCCATTGAGATCGCCGTTACTATATTTTGTATATTATAGGTACTTCCACAGACACAACGCAAAAGTCCAATTATATTAAGTTTAATTATTTTTAACTATGTGTAAAACAATATAAATGTATATTTACTGAAAAAACTGTGGATCTTGGGTTTGACTTGTAACATGTTTTAATATTTGTTTTTATAGCTGTACTACCGATAAAAAAAATTATATTTTTATACATGTTGTAGTCTTAAAAATCGCTTCGATTAAATCAAAGTAAAAAAAATGATTGAAACAAAATCTGTTTTAAAAATTTAAATTCATCACACCAAAGTCTCAAAGTTTTATCAGCGAGGTGTCAACATTTTGGTCTAAATACCATTTTTTTAACGACTGCAGTCCTCTTAAGATGAAATAGTGAAAGAATTTTTTTTTTATTTTGAGAATAGTTTTGTTTTAAATAGGTAAATTGAAATTAAGAATAAATAACGTGAAATGTATTCGAATAATAATAAATGCGATATCAACCCATAAGACGTTCTGCAGCACCACACAAACCACACCATTCGCGGTATGTAAGAATTTGATCATTTAACCACCCTATCATCAATTGAAAATCTACAGCTTCCTGGTTCAAAAATGGTCTGCCCATTACTTCACCCAATGCAGGCAGAATTTTCTATAAAAATATAATATTATTTGTATATTAATATATTAGAAGGTAATTTTCATCCTTTATGAATCTTTACATTTTCGTGAATTGTTCTTGTCTCCGAGTTCATATATTTTTCAAAAACTCTAGAGTAAATAACTTGACAGCTTCCAATAACACTTGTATTACTTTTTAAATAATCTATAGGTGTCATATCTGCAAACGTATAGAACATGTATAATAATGTGTAAGTATATATATATATAAGGCATACATTATTAAAAAATAAAATTCAATTTAATTTGACAAATGTTAACCTTTTAAACTTTTTCTGTCTAATGGTAATTCGAACCTTATATTCTTTCTAGAAAAAGTTCTCGGTAAACCCGGTAAAATTACTTCTGTAGTCACCTCTAACTTTTCCTTAATTGTCTCTAACTCGATGTTAACTTCTGGATTAAATAATATTGATTTCATTTTGTATGCTTCTTGTAATGCCATATGTTTCTATACAAAAAAAATAAAAATATTTTATTTTGTTTGCTATTATTATAATATGTTATGAAAATGAAAATAATAAATGTAGGTATAGCTATTAAATATTTAAATATACTATCTTGGTTATTTTCATGCATTTAACTTTCAGTCGTTTAAATATATCTAATTGTATATTAATTGCTGTATAATTATAATCAAATAATATTTTAATTTTTAAAGTATATTATAAATATAAATGATGAAACTTTTACTTCTAAAGTTTAGAAAATAAATTTAATTCTAATCATGTATTATCTATAAAATTGAAATTGTATAGACTTTTATAATATATATCTATATAAAACTGTTTATAGTTGAATTTGTCACATGCAAGTTATATATACTATAGGTAACCTTAAATTTAACTATTTATTTTCATAGTTTTCATTATATTTTCTGTAGGTGATTACATTGAAAAATAAATTAACATTATTATAATGGTTATTTATAATTAATTTACCTTTACAATAGGCTCTAAAGTTAATCTTTAGTTACTAGATAATTAAAATATAATTGCTGCACTGTAATAAGATAAGTTTGTAAAAATATTATATTAAAAATTTAGAACAAATATTATTTACAATTGCCGAAAATTCAAGTATTTTTGTAACTTATGTGACTATGAATGAAACATTGTTTAACCTTTACATCGAATTCATTTTCAACATCAAGTAAGTGTAATTCTCTTTGAAGTTCTTTTAAAATATTTATATCTATAAATGAACATGTTATGGGTTCTTTTTCAATTAGTTCTTCAATCTCCCGAGAATCATCTTCTGCCAATATACTATTATTCGATGAATTCTGATTCATAGTAGACACCTATAAGTTTATTGAACAAAAAAAACAATATAATTTCAAAATAAGTAGGTAATTTATTTAAAGAAAAAAATTTATAACTTGAGTTTCTAATTGGTCTTGAAGACCTTCGTTGTTCTGTTGTCTCAATTTCTTTTTTTCTGACTTAGTTTTGTTTTTTTTTCCTGGTTTTATTGGTTTTCCTCTCCTCCATGTAATTTCTTTGACTTCGTCAATATCTTTTTGTGTGTCATATGCACCTGGTAAATCTAAATGACGCTGAAGAAAATATTATATTTCAGTCATAAAAACTTTAATTGAAATCAAAATTAAAACTAAAAACAATTTTAATAGATTTATTAAATCAAAATTGAAACATAATTTATTAATAATAATCCATATATCTGAAAAATTATATCTAGGTACTAAATTAGACGAAAACATTTTATTGAAATTATATCTAACTATCAAATTAAATCTACATTGAATTTTAATTAAGGCTTAATACTAGATACTATCAATTATTTTTAAATATATTCTGTGTTAATAGTTTTATTTAAATAAACACTATATATAATTAATTAATAAAAGTTAAAAATTAATTTAGGAAGTAGGTATTACAAGTAGATACTTGAAATTGTTTCTATAAATTGACATTATATTTTTTAATAATTATTGCAATGATTTTGTTGTCAATTTGTTATAATTGCCAGAATGAAATTGTAATATTAAATATTAAATTGTGTATATTTAAAATAAATAAATAAACAATTTGGTCAAATAGAATTATATATATAAAATATATTTAAATTAAATATTTACGAATAATTAAGTAGTTTTGTAATGGGTTATCCGTTATCAACAAAAATATTTCTAATTTCTAGTATTAGTTAACCAGACTTATAATATTTTAAATAACGTTTAATATTCCTTAGGTACCATTATAAATTAACTAATAATATTATATATCTATATTTGTCTGCACATTAATCTACAATAACTATCATATACATTTAATATCTTCTATATTGTGTTAATTTCCTTGTTTATTCTTTTTGTAACCATTTTAAATTTCCGATTGGCGTAAATAAATAAATAAAGGAAAAATTAAAAATCAATAAATTTATGAAAAATTATACTTAAAATAGAAATTACAAGTAAAATAGAACTAAAACTTATACATTTATCAAAACTATACCTAATTTAATATATTATATAAGCTACGAGTACCTATACTAAAAAAATAAAATATGGTATACCTAATTATAAAAATCTAAATTGAAATTATAATTATCTAAAAATTGATTTTTGAAATTGGAATCAAAATTGAAAAATAAAATACTTGTAGTGTTTTACGTACAAAATCCACATGTACTTATATATTATTATGCTCTTAATTTATTAAAACTGTTATTTGAATACAAAAAAATTAAAACAATTAAAATATACTTTTTTGAATTTTGATAGATTTTTATCTATTTTAATACATATGTAAATAATAATTAATTTTTATTTTAATATACATTTTTTATGTTAAAATATATTTATTATATATTAAATACTTACCAAATTATCTGCAATATTATCTGCTTGTTTTTCAGTGATAGTAATTCTATGTTTAGGGCGTCTTTTCAATGCTTCTTTTTTAGCTTCTATCTTTCTTCTAGAAATACTAGTTGTGTAATTAGGACGACCAAAATTTGGTATATGAAGTATAGACCCATGACATAAAGATAATGCTTCACAAATATCTTGACACACGACGCCCTATTGTTTTTTTTAATAAAAATATAAGGCGTTGTTTACAAAGTAACTCATTAGTTATTAGAAATTTAATGTAAGTACTTAAGATATTAACGAAATACGTCCTAAATTAAACTCGTATAAGCTTATTAGTTATTACTATACAAGATAGGAAGGTATAGGTCATGGGTGACAAATGTTTTTTGGTTTAAGTGCAAACATTTTTCAATTAAAGTTAAACAATTTTGACATGTCGACAAAAATCTTCAGGAAGAACAGAGATCTCCACGGCTGGAAAAAAATTGGCTCTACCCAACCCGAATGAAATTTTAATTTACTGTGACCCGATCTATCTCTACCCTAGTATCCAAAAATCAGCCCAATCTAAAAGTCCAAGAAATTGGTCTTATCGAGCTGAACTCGAAAATTGATCCAACAGAGAATCGTATTCTACTCGATCCAACTATAGGTTTGATAAATCCTACTCAATAGCCAACGTTCGGCCTGAAAATCAGTAATTTAATTCTAGTTCGAAAATATACGAACACGTTTGGAATAAACGTTGAACCTTAACGAATATATTAACATTAAAAGATAAAATTATCCCGATGCAATCCGATAATTTATTATTAAAACCAGACTTACCCAACCTGACCCAACATTAGGTCGGATTAATTTTGGGTCGGGTGGGCTCAACCTGACCCGTGCAGGACCCTATAAATATAGGTATTTATTTTATTATTTTGTTATTTATTTAAAATCAAAGGTACCAAATTATAAATCGGTATTCAAAAGTATAAAAACAATTACTACAGAAATATAAGACGATTTTAAGACGTTCTATATTTTTTTCGCGTGCTACTAAAATTTGACCAAATTTGTTACCTTTGGATCGCATTCCATAGGTTCGCCACTACTGGTTTATAGGTATGTCGTAACAGTTATATATAAGTATTTATTTTTATGTTAAAATAAAATAAAATTAATGAATATTGTAACTTGTTTATTACGATTATATATTTTAAATCACTGAAGAGGAGAAAGTCATCACGATAATATTTGTATATTTAATTAATAATTATACAAATATTATATCAGACTTCTGATGGACATTAAAAAATAGTACTTACACAATTTTATTATATTGTAAATTTAACAAAATGCAGTATACGTCTATAGTCCATAAATACCATAGTTATAAGTATTTTTAGATACAATATATATATATATATAATAGCAATTTGATAACGTTAATATTTATACAACATTTGTTAAAGGTTTTCTATAAAATATATTTGATTGATAATATTGTTATACTATTTAGGAAATATTTTATCTCTAAATGTTTAAATACAAATATATTTAAAATATTTTGAAATTATTACATGTAAAATATTGTATTGCTGTTCTCTATATGTTTTGAGAATATTTGGTCTTCAAATATTTGAACACAAATATATATATAAAATATTTTAAAATTATTCTCTGTAAAATATTGTATTGCTGTTTTTTTTTTTTTATAAAATATTTAAACATAAATATAACTGAAATATTTAGAAAATATTGTATAAACCCTTTCTATATAAATTTTTTAAAATGTGTATAAAAATAAAAATCCAATTTCTACAAATTATTTTATAGAAATTGGGTTTTTATTTTTCTCTAAACAATTTTACAAATAACTCAACACCAAAATATTTTAAAGTGTGGTTTCGTCAAATATTTTAATTCTTTAAAATCTTTGTTAAATATTCCGTCCGGGGCTAACTTTCAAAATGTGCCGTTTTATTTAAACATAAAATTAAAAAGCTATTGTTTTTTTTTTTTAATAATGTGTTATATTTTTACTGTTATGTATATAGTAACATCAAATATGCTAAACTGATCTCTGCAATCAATATAATATTCCTTATTTACAAAATACTATAATTAATTAGTTAGGTAATTAATACCTTAATGTAATTTGATTTTAGAAAAACTCCGATGTGTTTAAATTGGAAGATTAAATCAAAACGTCAACATACTAAAAGTCACTCATTTAGGTCTTTCTAAAAGGGCTATAATATCCCTTTCTTATCCCCCTAATGGTCACCTATAGATAGATGCGATAAACAGAAAAAGAGGTAGTTCAACAAACGTTTTGAAATGTGGACAATTAATTTGGATATAATTTATATGTAGGTACCAGCTATTTCTACTTTATACCTATATATTATATACATACAGATTATCTCGTTTAAGTACCCGAGATTCCTAACCGAATATTTTATGGAAGATTGTTGACTTCGGCTTCTATTCAAATCTAACACAAGTCGAGATTTGTCCATTTTATCATCAGCGGGTGTTTTTTTTGGTATAATCGTGGGCATAGGACTGGTAGCTCGGGAATCGGTTTCTGTGTACTTTCTGAACAACTCCTCTGGTACAATAATGTTGATTTCATCTACGTCTGGATAACGATGTGGTGACTTTGGGTCTAAGGCCTATAAAAAAAAAAAATTCCAGAAGTACAAGTATACAAGTTATTAACTTATATAAAAAACTCAATTATAGTTGTTATCTAACTTATTTTGACTTACCAGAGCATCTTTAGCTTTTTTTACGAGATCTTTAATTTCGCTATCCAGTGGATGATTGCACAGTACTGAACACCCATACGGATATGGATTGTACAATGATGCCAATGGTTTGAGAACAATGGGCGCTGGATTGCACGAAACACCGTTAATGTCGATTGCTTCATCTTTCTAAATCCAGTTAATTCGATGTGATTTTACAAATTAAATTAATATTTTTATTAAATTTCATTTTTATTTTTACACATTCGCAATAATTAATAACAATTATACTAGATATCGTTATACGTATATAATTATTTAAGTGAATAAACCTCTTTACAATTTTGAGAGTTCTGTAGCGTATCCTGGAAAAGGTTAAAACGATCCAATATGTTATAAATTTTTAATGTTTCGATCGTCTATATTTGAACCAACACTAAGAATTAGAAAATATAGTATGTTAGAATGATTTAATTAGATTAATCTGAAATCGATTTGTGTATTTTAAAAGGCAGTTAGGCGTAACTCGTAAAATCGTTTTTATAATTTTTTTTGTAAAATAAGTTATTCATATCTACGATTTAATTAAATATTGGATATTTGTCTTAAATTTATTTGAAAAATAATAACGGTTTCTCATTAGTAAGTTATTAATAAATAATATTATAAGGGCTTAAAACTGAAATCGAAAACGGTATTCTATACCGGTTAAAACCTTTACAAAATCGAAACGGAAATCGAAAAAAACTGATATAATATTGAAAATTAAAATCGAAAATGAAATATATATAATATTATGGCTGTATATACTGAGTCCAAAATGGAACAAAATGAAAATATAATTAATAAAATAAATAATATTTACAAATTAAATTGGTACTTTATGTTGTAATTTTGAGTTAAAAATAGTTAGGTATTATGAAAAAAATTAATGTAACCTCGTAACCTATTTAATGATTAGCATGCTAAATCCAAAAAAACCTAAAAAGAACAAGTTACAACCATTTCATATTGGGTATTATATATAACTCGGTCAACTTTTTATAGCGAATAATGGTTTGTGTATTAATGATATAAAAATAAGTTGTATTGGGCACCCTTACATATAGGGTAAAAATTTTCCAAAACGTATATTTAAGTATTTAAGTAAGTACTTCCAAGTTTTAAACTATAGTAAATTTACCAAAACACATTATTAAAATTTAATTTCATTAAAAGAACAATTTCGAGTTAACTTCTAATCGGAATACAGTACACACCGTCTATAATAAAAATCAATGAATATTATATCAAGTTAACACAAGACATAGAATAATATAATTTTTTATAAAATTAAGTAGCTGGCTACTTAATATAGGTAGGTAATTATAATCATGGTCCATATAGTGCGTAGGTATACAAAACATTTTCAAAACCCAAATAATAAGCCAATAGCAAGTAAAATAAAAACCACAAAATAAAAATCAAGATTATCTAAACATAATTCAAATCAAAATCTAATAAATAAAATAAAAACAAAAAAAAGTTGGTATTAAAAGTCAAAATTAAAACTACATTATTTTAAATTAAAAATATAAAATACCGGTATATAAAGTAAAAACTGAAAACGAAATTATTTGATATCGGTATTTCAAATTTAAATTTAAATCAAAAATATAAAATACCAGTATACAATCAAAACTGAAAACAAAAGTTTTTAAAACTGGTATTTTAAATCGAAATTGAAACCGAAATATTTTTTACGGTTTCAAGCCCTCAATGTAATACCAGTTTCTTCCACAGGTGGAAAATTTTTAAAATGAATTATCATTAATATTATTATTTTTTTAAAAAATTCGGTCACCCACAATATTATGGATCTCGATAAAATACATAAATTCAAAAGTAATTTCTCTTATGAGGTATTGTACTCAAAAAAAGTTACACTTACAATGTGTCATACTCAAATGTCGTTGCATTTATAAGTGGTTTCACTCAAAAGGAGTTTAACTGACAAGGAGTTGCTACCGGTTGTAACTTTATTTTTTTTATTAACTTTATTAGTCTCAAAGGTGCACTAAAATTAGTACAATATAATACACAGAAAGAAATTAGGGAATATTTGAATGAAAACATTTTTGATTCAACTTTGAGTGTATTAGTGTGTTTTGGAGAAAATATTAAAGAATTTATAAGTACTGACAGAGGTAGGGGGACTGAGCCCTCTTTCGTCCCACAGCCTCTTTTACTGTAACTTTCGGCTAAAACAAGATATTATATTATGTAAATATATAGTCACTGTCAAGTGAACGACTATTGTAAAAATTAAGTAAAATATTATAGATATTGTAGAATATAAAAGCTGGCGTGTCGTATAGGCAATTTAGATACATCAATGAATTTTTTAATGCAAATTATGTGTATTTGAGCTAGATGTTATAATAAAAAAATTATAATAAAGAAGAAGAGGTAAATTATTATAGATAGATAATACATTATTACATTGTTGCTGTTAGGTATTTATTAAAACAAAATCAAAATAATTTTTTTTAATTATACTTTTAAGATAATTTAATGTTGATTTTTTATAAAGGTACGCCTATCAGCTTTATAACATGGTAGTTACATAATTGATCAAATCATCATGACATTTTTTTAAGCAATTTTTTTAACCTAGTTTAGTTCATAATTATTATTAATTTTGTTTATTCTTATTACATGTTAATTAGGTTAGTTTTAGATTTTTATGTATCCCACAATTAAAATTAAAGAAAAATTCATTGTTTTTAGTAAGAATTAAAATTAATTAAACGTGATAAAAACTGTTTATGAAGTAATTATACTTATTTAGTTTGAATTGTCTATATTATTAATAATAAACCTAATATTGAGTCTATAAAATGATTTAAAATAAAACGATTATATAAATTAACTATAACTATATAGTTAATTATCTCTCTTATAAGTATTATATCTCTTACCTATTAATTGTATTTAGCTCGATTTATTTTCTATTATGTTTACTTTACTATTTATTCTTTTTTTTGCTTCTATTGTAATATTATTTATTTACTTTACTCTACAGTTATTCATTTATGTTTACTTTATTAATTTTTTTTTTTTTTTTTTTTTAAATAAAATAACATGTATAGCTGATTTTAGTTTATGAAAATTATTGGTTGAAACATGAACAATTAAATAAAACGATATGTTATACTTTATTACCTGATTTTCATTTTTGAAGTCGTCATTTATAATGCTTGCATAAAGTCCAGTCCGGCTAACCATGATTATTTATATATTTTTATTTGTAAACGTTGTGATTGTTATTAGAACATTTCAAAAATCCTTAAAAAGTCTTTACCTACTAACAGTTCATGTGTCTTTTTTTTTTTCTAAAATTTACAAAACAATATATTACGCGTTATGATTACATAATACGTGCGATGTATTGCGTGCGATGGTCTGCCTTTGAACCAACGTCGTAACCTCGGTAACCGAGAGGCTTTATCATTATGATAAGAGTATACAACCGTTTGGGGTTCATAGTTATAAAAAAAGAAACGGTTCATTGCCGTTATTATAAGAAAGAAAATCTAATTAAGTTTTGTTATTATTATATGCCTCATAATAATGTTCATAAATTATAAGCAATTCCAATGTATGTTCACATTAATGTTTACTGTTAATTACTGTTTAAAATAGAGAAAACATTCGATAAGAATAGTACTATAAACTATTATGTTCAGCTAATATTATTGTTTACTATATTCTTAGAACGAAAATTAAATTTTTAGATCAAATGCTGGAATTTTGATTTATAGTGTGTTCAGGAATTTTCTTCAATGACGAATATATTGATTATTTCAGTCGATATGAGACTATTGTGAACACAAGTTTCATTTTATACATTATAAAAATTATTACGTAAAACTAGGTAATTATTTTGAATTTGAATTGAACATAATCGAATAAATTGTATAATATGTTATAATTATGGAAATAATGACAACATTAATTTAATACAATAATTATTATGGATGATTAGTAGTTACCTATGTCATAAAATGAATTAATAAAAATTGTATTCAATAACGGCACGAATTATTTATATGCATTTTAATTTACAATGTTTTAAAACTAATATATTATTAATTATATTATGTACTTACTTAATAATTATAGGTATATTATGATCGGACTTATTATAGTTATTGGTTATATAATAATATATAACCTATAAAAATCGATATATATTGATTTTTTTTTTTTTTTTTTTTTTTATAGTATACAATTTTGTGTTACATTGAATATTTGTATGTTAATTGCACACATATATGCACAATTTTACTATAATATAAATTAAAAATATAATAAAATAATAAACTTGAAATTTGTAAATACCTATAGGTACCTATTATTAAAATAATAATTATATAATATGGAGATTATAAATATATATTATTCTATTTGTTATATTCTATTTCATTTGAATAAACATATTACATAGGTACCGATATTTTTTATAATGTACACATTTATATAAACTACCAACTACCTATGAAGTATGAATGTATGAATGATAAAAAAAATAATTTGAATGTTATATAATTACGAGTATGTTCACAGAGCAAAAAAAAAATTGTTTATTCAATTTGTATTTTATTTTTCATTTTTTATTAATATATAAGGCATGTTCACAAAACGTCAACAAAATATTAATTTTAAATACAATTTAACAGTTTATACAATATCATGTAACATTACATAATAAAATAATAAGCAATAATTATTGATAATCAACATGTAAATCCAAAATATTTTTAATGTTTATTTCAGTATTTAAGTATATATCAATCAGAATAATAATATTGTAATTTATATAATATTAATTAATATATGAACGTAGTACAGTATTTATTATATTTTACTGAATTGTGTTTATAACAATCTAATTTTATAGTTGTAACATAATTAAAATGAATTCGTTATTTCATAATTTCATATTTTATATTAACTTTATATATACATATATGATGAGTATATGACGTGTTTGTACAATTTGGATAAAATTATCCATTGATAACATTGGGCGAATGCCTGTTTATCATAAGTAAAATAATTATAATAATAGTAAAATAATCTAATATTATGCGTTGATAAACATGCTTGGTTGGAATATGTAAATATATATATTTTATTTTATTTGGAAGTAGATGATTTTATTTAATTGATAATTTTATATTTTAAACATTTGCTGTAGGTACAATGTGCAAATACACGTCGTATTTTTTTATAAATAGTTATTGTGCCTACCAAATTATAGTAATTTCATTTTAAGACAGTTCAAAGTTTTACGTTTTTAGAGGCACAACTATAAGTTATTATGGTTTTATTAATATTATTTTTTACATATTTTTTTAATTGTAAATAACTCATTTATTTTATAATAAATATAATTATAATTTGTGACTATTTCATTGACCAAAAATTTAACGAAAAACGTACATTATTTCTGAAAAATATAAGTAGGTAGGTATAATATTTTCTATACATTTCTTGCGATTCAAAAAGTAACTAATGTAGGTGGATATTTATAACTGAGATAGGATATTCAATTTAGTATCTTATAAACATATAAAATAACATTAAATATCTACATATTTGAAACAAATTAAATTAGTTTTTCACTCTATATTTAATATATTTAATTGGTTTTATATGATTACATTTACCAATAAATGACTTTGATTGAAATTATTTTTCAAAAAAATTATTAATCATTTACGAATATTTATCATGAAAGTATTCGCATAACTGCTTAAAAGACTTGTTAAAAAGTTAAGACAGCATTTCCACGAAAATATAAGATGTAAGACTCCTACTCGAAATGTGTGTATATATTGACATAACAAAAATCCGGTCACTATATAGCAGGTGGAAGTACTTTATTCGTCCGGTAGAATACTGGTGGTGGATCTATTAATATATATTAAATTTGAAATAAATGAAAAGCATTTATTTTGATAAAACAATAGTCTGAGACGGACCTTCCGTGAAATATACAAAAAATTTCATGATATATATATGTATAATTTAGTTCAACACCTACACACTCTGGGAAAAATTCAAATTTCTAGATGCATTTTTTTTCTTCGTTTTAGGTTTCTATAAACACAAGTGTGTCTGTCAAAAAATACTAGTACCTACTTAATTAGGATCTTATTGATTTGGTTAATAGGGAGATAGATATTATTTGTTTTATAATATTATTATTACATAGTTACGAGTACTATTGTTGATTTGCTTACAAAGAATATAGATATTATTCGTTTTGTTTTATAATTTTAGATTTTATATTACCTATTATTTAAAATATGTTTAGTAACAGGGAATTTAGTACGTTTGCATAGTAGGCTTTCCTAACTTGTTTTCTTAAGTTTTCATTAAAATGTGTCCCATCCAAGTGGCAGTGGCGTTATTTCAGGTTTTTTTTTCGGAGTGTAAGAACTTTTAGGCAGGCAAATTTCAACATTTAATTTCTTTTTAAAGTGTATATATATTTATATATATTATATATATATATATAAGTATATGTAAATAATATAAATATACTATTAAAATAAATATATATTATATACATGTTAAAATTAATATTCACATCATATATGAATACCTAAAATATAGGTAAGTTAATTATGACGACCCATTGGAGCATTGACGCATGAAGGCCAATTATTAACATTTTCAAGTTAGTGGTGCCGTCACACACCCTGCCACCCTCTACTCAAATGACGCCCATGACCAGAGGTGAATGCAAATGGGGCTTAGGGGTTGAAACTACTTCCGAAATTAAAGAAAAATAAGAAAATTTACGACCTGACTTAAAATATACCTACCTACTATTTTAATTCGTGGTATTACCTTTAATTTGTATATAAATATGTAAAATATCAAGTAAAATATAGATTACATTGACGTTATATATGTTGTTATACGTTAATACGTTATATATATATGTTTAATTCAATTTTTTGTGTGGGAATTAACTATTATTGTGAAATTATGGAATAGTAAAAATTGGTTTTAAAATTACTCAAAAGTTAAAAATACATTTTTAATAAAAAAATTGTCATATAACATGTAGGTATACCTCTATATAGGTACTTAAAGATAACTTCATATTTAATTTCTAACCAAATTACTATTACCTAAATAATATATATAGTATACACACAAACTAATTATATAAATTTCTATCAATTTAAATTGTTTGGGTTGCTTAATTTATAATAAATAATTTGAATACCTATATAATTTATAATTTAATACATTATAATTTATAATCAAAATTTGAGTGAATTTGACATTTGTGTACTTAAATATATTAGGTATATATATTCAAACGTATACATATAGGAAGTAATAAAATATAGATATAGTATTATAGACACCTACACTTTTTTAATTTAGAAAATTATTTTGTCCATTTTTAGTAGGTAGGTACCTAATGTATTTATTACATAATCTACATATATGCATACAATACACAATAATATATAGTTTGATACTTTCTATATATTATATAATTCATTTATACAAATATAAAATTCAATATTATTCAAAAAACACCCCTTCCCAAAAACAAAATTATTTCTTGCTTTCACTCCGGGTCCTCCTTAAAGTACCTTTATGATTACATTTGTTATCGAAAAACGGGTACATAATATGTAGTGATTGGATCAAGTCTTTGGTCAAAAAGTTATTTATAGAAAAAAAAACGTACAATGGCAAATTTGAGATTTTAAAAATATCAATATTTCTCCAGAATCATAATTCCAATCCAAATTAACCAAATACATTATTTAAGCGGGAAAATTCATTGATTTTCAAATATATATATATTTAAATAAACGTTCAGAAGTAAAACCTTTTTGTATTTGGTTAAGAAAATAATGTTTTCTAATGATCCTCCTCATCGTTAAAAAATAATATATATTACGCTACGTCCGCTCGGACTTGAACAATATAGCATTACGTATAGACAAGGATGTTGATAGGTGGGGGGGGATTTGCCTCAAAGTGGCTTCAGTCAGCTAAATTGGGTTGTACGGATTTTAAGGGCCATGCCCAATAGTGAAAGTCAGTAATGGTAAATCTCGGAAAACAGAAAGAAGTTGATGATTTTTTTTTTGTCTTTTTTGCTTATTTGCGTTTTTAAGGAACTATTTTTTTTAGGAATATGAGTTTTGCAGTTAGCCAAATTGATAAAAAGTATGATTTTTATTTTTTATTTTGCTCTCATTCAAAAAAAAGTTTAATCATTTGGTCAAATTAAATACACTCTCCCCTCCAAAAAAAAATTATTTCGCTACGCCCTTGTGTATAAGTAGGTAAACATTACGCGTCTTAATAAATAAAGTTTAATAAACAATAACAATATACTTACCTAATATGAACGACGGTACATTTTATTTTTATTTTTTCTACATAGAAAAAATATTTAAATGAACAGAAATACTATCAGGCACGTATTTGATGGGGGGGGGGGGAAGCGGTAGGAGCGATCGCTCTCCCCCAAAGCCTATGTAATATTATACCAAATTAGATAACCAATTAATTGTGTTGTTATATAATTATATAATAATACCCCACCGCTATGGCACTTTAAGAGCCGTTATTAATTATTAAAATTTCGTAGACTGACTAAATAAATTTTGACGATACTGTGATATCTTGATGAAAATGTGATATATATTTTATAATAATAAAAAAACCAATATAAATTGGTCTTCCGCCGTGTGTTCATCATTGTCCATACAGCGTTAACTGAAAAATCAAATTTGCTGTTGTCCGTTTTAGTTTTGGCAAGCCCTCTATTGTACGCTGTTGTAGTAATTTACGTTCATTATTATATGAATGAATGAAAATTTCTGGCAGGAACAATAATATGCTGACGGTGAGTTGGCTGCCAAAAGAGCTTTTTGGCAGAAATAAACCGATTGAATTTATCAGTGGAGAAAAGAGTAGAAAAACTAAAATGATAATGATGAAATGCGTTTGTTTATTTACAAGAGTATGTACACTTTATGTTGGTATTATTAGTACTTTAAGTACTATTAGTTTAGTTTATAATATTATGCGTGTAGGTAGGGCGGGATCAAGAGAATTTGTCGCCCGGGAAAAAAAAATTAATTGTAGCGCTCCTTTTAAATTTTAATAAGCAAAAAAAAAAAAAAATGTCATTCGGTCATCAATTTCTACCAAAATGTCTATTAAAAATTAAAAATGATCAATGGAACCGCACTTCCAAAAGCGGAACGAAAAATTTAAATATTTTTACATTTTGCGCCCCCATCATAATGGCTCCCGGGGGTAGGTGCCCCGGTTTGCCCACCCCCACTCCCCAAAAAAAAACTATGATCAAGACATGCGCACGAGTACTGCAAATATAGTGTGCCTCAATAACAATTTACACCTAAAATGCCCATTTCAACCCTTTAAAATCAAAATTGTACAAAATGACCCCTCTAAAGTACCAACTAGATGCAATTTGCTACCGAAAACCGGGTAGGCTTGTAAAGATCGGAGCACTCTTTCTGGTAGAAAAAGTGCTTACAGAAAAATGAAAAAAAAAAAAATTATAAATAAATATTATTGTAAAACCATTAGCTCCGCTCAGAATCTAAAATCAGAAAAAATATGAACACGCCATTTAAAAAATGATGTAAAATGGTAATGTTTTTTTTTTAAAAATGTAGGTTAACACTATACATAAAAAAGCCGGTCAGTAGGTTGTGGAAGCACTTCGCTCGTCGGGTGTCAGTATTGGTGGATGCACTTCGTTACTGGGCAGGGTACTTTTGGTGGATGTATTGAATTTGGAATTTGAAAGTAATGATAAATCATTGCATTCAATAAAACGATTCTGAGCGTAGCTTCGGTGTAGTATACATAACTCATATCATTTTTTTTTCTAGGGATCGATCGAGGCTGTTATTTTTATTTTAT
>JAIPRL010006594.1:0-26635 GCA_025469235.1 Pemphigus obesinymphae
GAGCTTATCTACCAGAAGAAAAATTAATGATCTAATATTTTTGTTGAAACTCCTAAATGGACTTTTTACTGTCCGGAACTATTAAGTTTTTTTAATTTTTCTGTTCCTCAATCAAGAACTAGGTCTTCAATCAACATTACATTCTATCTAATCAAACACAAAACAAATTATGCTTCATCTGCTCCTCTAAATAGAATGATGTCTATCGCTAATGATGAACAAATTGATTTTTTTAATTATAATCTTAATACTGTTAATTCTTTAAAAAAATATACTAAAAAATTTTTTTATTAGACTTATATGTTGTGATTTTTTTTTTTTTTAATTTTTCTTTTCTGTAATTTATACTATATATAGTTATACATGTTCTAATTTATTAATCTTATGTAATTGGGTTCTTTTCCGTAAATAAATAAATAAATAAATAAATAAAATAAATATACACAATCCGCGGTAGCGTCAGTAACCGTGTATATGGCAGTGTTGTGTACATTCAGTAGGCAAGAAAAGAACGCTCGCGATAACTTCACTGACTTGCTTTGTGGGGGTTACTCTGTCTCAAGCTTATGCTTCTACTAGAGGGTCAGATGTATCAGGAGTTGTGAGGTGGTGAGGGGTGAATTTTATGATTTTAGAATTTTAGAAGTTGAGAGGACGGTTTCTTTTGTGGCCGTTGAGTAGGCCGGGACGGGTTGAGATAGAAGCGATGTGTGGAAAGGAGGACGAAGTAATCGACTGTTTGAGTTTGGTGGAGGTGGCATTGGTGTATTCGAGAATGGACGGGATGTTGGTGGAATTCCTGATGGTGTGGTTGCTAACGTAGAATGGGAGGTCGGTGATTTGGCGGAGAGTATTATTTTGGACGTCTTCTATACGGGACCAGTTGGTGTTTGAAATATTGGAAGCCTATGCGGGGGAGGTGTATGTAAGAATGGGCCCCATGTAGACATTGAAATTGTAAAGTTTGGTTTTGATGGAAAGTGGGCTTTTTCTGTTTAACATGGGAAAGAAAAGGTGGCCTGCTGCTTTAGTTTTATTTACGACGGACTTGGTGTGGGCTGAGAAATTTAGATTCCTGTCGATAACTGGGATAACTCCCAGGTATCTAATAGAGTAGGATCAGCTAACCGGGGTGTTAAGGATTTTGGGTTTAGGAGTGTTAAGGATGCTTTTGTTAGACAAAAAGATGGCTGATGTATTAGAGGGATTAATTGAGATTCTCCAATGTTTAAACCAGGGTTGGATGAGATTAATTTGTTTTTGGAGGTGTGAAGCTGCTGCAGAGTGATTTTTGCTGGTGGTGTAGAGAAGGGTGTCGTCGGCGAAGAGTGCGACTCTAGCTTTGGGGTGGACAGGGAGGTCGTTTACGTACAGTGAGAACAGATGGGAGGAGAGGCAGGAGCCTTGGGGGACCCCCGCGAAGATGTTCCTGTGAGAGGAGAAATTGTTGTCGACTTTGATGGAAAATTTTCTGTTCTGGAGAAAACATTTGATGATGTTAACGAGTTGGGTGGGGATTCCTATGGAAATTAGCTTGAAGACCGGGATGCCAGAACTTGTCGAAGGCCTTTTGAATGTCGAGGAGGACAGCTGCGGTTTTCCTACTTAGATTTTTGGCCGAAATTATTTCGTCTAGGACGTTTACTAGTTGGAGGGTAGTGCTGTGGTGGTGCCTGAAGCCGATCTGTTTGGGGCGGATGAGGGGAGTGGAATATGTTTGAAGTCTGGTGAGGAGTAGGCGTTCGAAGACCTTGCTGAGGGTGTTGAGGAGTGTGATCGAACGGTGGTTTGAAGGGGATTTGGAGTCTTTGCCCGGTTTGGGAATCATGACGACGATGGCGAGTTTCCAGGCAACCGGGAAGTATTCGAGCCGGCCGCAACCGTTGAGGATGCGACAGATATGTAAGATGAAGGGCTTGTTGAGATGCTTTAGGGCGGAATTAGAGATAAGGTTGGGGCCGGGGGCGCTACATTTTTGGAGTTCTCGAATGGTGTCCTAGACTTCGCCGGGAGAGAATAAGATGTTTTTCGGATGGGTGGAGGAGAAGTTGTGGTTGTGGAGTGATTTTTGAATGACGGAGTCGTAAGGAATGGAATAGTTAGGAGCGGTGAATTGATCCTCCATGATATCGGCGAATAGTTCAGCCTTACCAATAGGATCGTAGATAAGGGAGTCGTCGTTGGATTTTAGGGGGTTGACGGGAGGAGGTTTGCGGAGGAGACCTCTATTGATTCGGTAGAAGGTGGAGCGGCCGTTAAGGTCCAAATTGGGGGAACCTAAGAGATTAAACCATTCATTATCCCGATGGGAGGAGAGAAGATTGCGGACGAGAAGAGTTTGGGCGTTAAGACGGGTCTTTAGGATTGGGTCTCGGGTTCTTTGCCATTTCGAAAGGAGGCGCATTTTACGAGAAATTTCGCGGAGGATATTTTGGGGGAGATCCTGTTGGGGGTTTTGGGGGGTGAAAATGGAGGTGCAGTCAGAAATTGTGGAGGAGTTGGTGTCGGTAAGTTTTGAAATTTTAGAATCGATGAGTAGGGTAGAAGAGGTGTTTGGGGGAGAGATATGGGTGGAATTTAGGATATCTTCAAATTTTTCCCAATCGATGATGTGATAGGGTTTGGGGGGGGGGCGATGTGGGATGTGTTGTGGAAGAGATCTAGTAAGATGGGGGAGTGGTCAGAAGAGAGATCGGCAGGGAAGTTGTTTATTTAGAAATTTAGGGGCCCGGTTTTGAGTAAGGCGATGTCGAGAATGTCGGGACCATGGTTTGGGTTATTTGGGTAGTGAGTGGGAGAAGTTGGAGCGGCGACAGAAGTATCTAGTTTTTGGTTAAGGTAGTTTTGGAGGATGCGACCTGAGGGGTTTATCGAGAAACTGTTCCAAGAAGTGTTTTTGGAGTTTAGATCACCCGCTATGATTGTATCGATGTCTGAGGAGAGAAGAACATCGAGGTCTGAGGTTAGTAGGGGGGTTTTGGGACTTTTGTAGACGGCTATGAGTCTCATTTCTGAGTTTTCTAGTTGAATGTGAATGGAAGTATTGGTGACCGAAATTGTTGGGATTATGACGTGGTGGTGGATTAGTCGTCTGTTGACGAGAATAGCTGTGCCTGCAGAGGGGGATTGACCTATTACGCGTGGTTTGTTGGTGTAGTATGAATGGAAGTTTGGGAGTTTAAAACCACGACCGTTGGAAAGGTAGATTTCGTTTAGGAGGAGAATGTCTACTTTGTGATCTCGGACGAATTGTAATAGTTCAAAGCGTTTCCGAGAGACGCCTTGAGCGTTCCAAAAGAGAACTCTGGTATTAGCCATTGATGTTGAGAAGGAGGGGGATAATAAAAGGTGGACTGCAGGGGGATGAGCGGTCGGAACCGTCGGACTTGGGGGGAGAGCGGCGTCCCCTGCCCATGGCGGGCGCGAGTTTTCCCTGGTGGAACGGCGAGCGTACAATTTTAACGTCTAACTGACAGTGGGGGATTTGGGAGCTCCTACGCGGAAGTGTTTAGAACAGCGAGATAGACTCTGCAGCTGCGCGCGATACGTACTTAGTCCAGGGATCTGTGCGGACGAGACAATGTCTCAAACGACGACGGACTTGGTTCTGCGATGAAAATCACTTGAGCTTCACGCGTGTTGTTGGATTGCTGTCGGTACTGGAATATACTGGAATGTAACGCTCGCGATAGTGCGCGCAATTCTTTTATATACTCGACCAGGAAGGCCAGTTATCCCCACTAAAAACTGCCCCCTCCATGAGAATTATGAAACATATGTGTAGTGATGATGAGCGGTGTATCGTATTAGTCAGCTAAATATTTATTTATTCCATGTAACAGCTGTTTATTTAATTGGTACATAGGTACAAAACATATACATGCATATATATATATATATATATGAGGTATATAGATAATATAGTCATATATAGGTATATATGACATTCTCTTTAAATATTCTGTTATAACCGAAATCTTAGTATCTCTACCAGAAACGAATATTTATTGACGGTAAGCGATCTATGAAAATAAAATTCCAGTTTGATTATATAAGTTTCAAAAACAATATGTTTATTCTATTCTAATTAAATTTTTGAAAATTTTTAAAATGCTCACCTTATTTTTTTAAAAGAATTCAAATTTAGTAAATTTATATATATATATATATATATTTTGTAATTTATTAAGCAAAATAATTTAGAAAAATTAATACATTCTGTGCTCACAATGCTGCTTTGGGTGTAAAATTATATTATTTTGGCGGTCCACCACAACAGCAGTAGCCAGTAGGTATACTGCATATATAATATATACATTCCTTTTTTAAAGTAAGATTTAATGAACAGAAATAAAGAGATATAGTTTAAAATATAGATACAAAAGCAATCGATATTTCATATTAAAATATCAATATAGTTTTGCCATCTCTAGTACCTACCTACTGTAGTAGATCTGCACAGGGCGTGCTGGCCCGTTCAGGCTTTTTTCGGTATGATTTTTTGGATGAAAAATGTTTGTCAGGCTTTTTGTTTTTTGAAATGGTAACATTTTCAAATAGAACCGGGTTTTTTAATTAAAAATGAATACTTTGGTTAGGTCGGTATTTTTAATTTTAATCTTTATTCTAAACGTGAAAATATTAAAAAAAATAAAAATAAAAAAATAACTAAAATATCAACACTTTTGGATGAAGTCAGTTAATTTTTAAGAACTTTTTGTTCAAGCTGGGTTGGGGCTTTTATTATGAATACTCCGGCTGGGCCTGGCTTTTGTGATGAATACTCCGGCGAAGTTCTTAAAAAAAGAATTTCTTTTCGAATGTTCGAGGTATAATTTTCGGGCCGGGCTAATATGGAATATTCTTTTGTCGGGCAGGGAATTCGTAAAAAGTGGTAAGGCCAGGCCGGGTCGAAAAATCTCGACCTATGCAAGTTTTCAGACTACGTATCAATCGATATGTAATATTTTCTACTTTGAAAAAATTGATCGAATATAAAAAAAGTTCTATAAGTATGTTATATTGAATTTTAAACATATCCATTGTTAGTAGTTAAAAAATATTTTTTCTGCGAATTTGATTTAGACAAATATGTGATCTGTTTTTGTTTTTAGCTAACGTAACGAAAATTAAAAACTCAACCTGTTATACTTTAGTAAATTTTTTACATAATATACATAGTTTTTTTAATAAAATAGACAATTTAGGCAAGCAAAATTGAGTTATATAAAAGTTATATATATATATATATATATATACAAAATATTAGTTGCTGTGGAGATATTTAGGGTTTTTGGAAAAATGTATTAATAATCATTATTTGAACATATAATTAATAATTTATATACTATATACAGAGCTAATTAGCCTGGGTCAAGTCCCAGTTGGCCCAGGCCGTAGTTCCACCTATGTAACCTGTAATATAATTATAAAATATTATAATAATAGTGATATAAATGATTTTTTTATAAATTGCATATATTTAGTTTACTTAGTGGACACTTTTCCCAAAATACTTTCCTCAATTGTTTATATTTTTAATAACATTTTCATTAAAAATCCATAATAAAGGTAATTTCTCCCAAAAAATGTCCAAAAAAATATTAGTTAAATTATGTTGTATAATAGTTTGGACTAGATATAATTGATAAAACAATATCACGATCACTTGAATTAGTTATTTAAAAATATAAGAAAAATGATTGTACCTAGAATTAATTTATAATAGAAGAGTGACTTATGTATAAAAATTTTTTTTGTCGGAAAATGGGATATAGTTGATAGGTAATTTAATGAAGTATTTTTCAATTTTCCACGTAGTTTGTTCAAATGTAAAAAAAAACTACTAAATAATTTACGAAAAATGAATTTTAACATCAAAACCAATTATAGTTATTTATTTGTAATTCTAAAGTTAATGCTATATAATAGTCCAAAAGAATTTAAATTTACACTGATTATATATTTTAGTACTATATTGTTATTATTAATAAATGTCACTTTGATTGTAAACGATTCTGAACGGATCTCACAGTGTAATATACTAATAAATAAATTTAAAAAAATTAATTTGCATTGTTTAAAATTATATAATCTATAAGCACATGATAGTAATATACATACTCTGTGAAAATATCAAGTTTTTAGATCCATTTTTGTCTGAATTACTAAAGAACGTTTTATACCAAAATTATGAATGTTGTCAATAATATTTAAATTATTATAAAAAATGTGTGACCAACGATTTACGACTTTTTTTGATTACAATTAGAGTAAAGGATGTTTAACCTTATATTAAATTACCGGTTATAAACACATAAAAAATGATACCGTTTAGGACTTAAAAACCTTGAAATCTATAATCGACGAAAATATCTCAAAATTTTAGAATCATTATTACGAAAAAATAAGAAAAAAGGATTCGGACGAAATCGTATTTTTAGATAATTTTTTGGTGAATTTTCCTTACGCGTAATCGAAATAGTCGAAAAATCTAAAAGTTCACTTTTTATAGTATATTCCTGATCAAACTTTCTACCTGGAAATGGGTACACATCTACGAGTTTTGATCTGGCCTTTTTGAAAAGTTTTTAGTCCAGAAAAGGAAAATATAATCATTATTGTAAAACCACTAGCTTTATCGAACCGCTTAAAATATTAAAATATAAATATTCATAAAAATCTAAATTTTATTATTATGTACTTTTTGAATGTTTATCAGATTTTTATATTTTAGACCACTATCTGTTGGTTTGTTATGTTTGTTTATGTGTTAGTTTCGTGCTGTAGGAAATTCGATTTTGATTTACGTGCTGTTGTATTTAATATTTACGAAGTCGATGTATAAATACTGCACGAGGTACTGCTAAATTTCGGGCTGGTCATTTTAACGTAAATTATTCATCGAAAGTGTATTTTTTTTAAGTGAATTATATACAAATATATTATGTATATTTTTTTTGCGACATATGATTTTTACATGGCTGAGATTCCACTTGAATATATTTGACTTTATACGTACCTTCCTTTTATATTTGTATGGCTTAAAATATTTAGATTTTTGACGTATGAGAATAGATTTATCTCGAATAAAATATTAAAAAAAAAATCAAATTGTAGTGTTAGTTTTCCACTTATGAGTAATTTAATAGCGGAATTACATAGACTTAAGGGTTAAGTTAGATAAAGTTATAATATTATAAGAAAATGAAATAACATATTATTGTACAATCGTGTATCGAAAATTGAAGTAGGTAGCTAGTATGTACCTCAATGTGATCAATTTGTTTAACGGTGTAATAATTTAAAAATAATAATACTATAATATAATATTATAAAATCAATAACAATATCAGATTATTTGAGGTTTTAATTTAAATTTTTCACTCATAATGATTTTATTCCACAAGCTGATGGCACAAAACTTGCTGATAGTTTAACATTTTTCTTAATATTGATGACAAATATTTTTAAATTATGTTTCGTTTATTATTAAACTTATATAATATTAATTATAGATTTCATTATATCAGAATGTATGAAAAAATTAATACATGGTGAAATTGTATGTCACACGCCGGAAATTGAATTTGAAATTTTCACGAATTGGATTAAACTATAAATATATAGTTCATTAGATTTTTTTGTTGTTTCTAAATATTTCGTTAAAATCGGCTACAATATGTAATAAATATGGAAACACATTTAAAAATTGTTCAGTAAATCAGACTGTATCCTATATAATAAATAATGGTGGGAGAATAACGTTTACGATACCTGTAAAAATAAAACAGTTCTAAATAAAAATTTCGGTCGGTGCAGAATGATTATTTAAAAAGCATGTGATACTAATAGATCCCATTTATTTTTAGTGTTCTAGTGTTTGTAATTTCGGTTTGGGTTTTTAAAATGACCGAAAAAGGTCTCAGTAAAGGATTCGGTTTCGGTTTTAGTTAATACTGGAATATTTTTTTGAAGTGTATAAAAAGCCTAAGCTATACAATGTGATAAGACAGACACACCATTAATTCTATTTTCCACGCGAACTATGATTATCTTTATAAAATACCGTTATCGCAATCATGCAATTTCAAGTTCACGATTTTATTAAAAATTATTTATTATTTTTCCTAATTGACATTATCAACAGTAATCGTTGCTATTCATATACAGGAGAACAGGATGTTTAAATAAAAAACCACAATAAAATTATTGATTAGGTTTTAATGTTATAATTTATATTTATTTTTTTAAACAAACTTTTAAAAACTAAAACAAGGCTCTATTGCTAAATATCAATATCGCGGTTTCGATTAAGGTACTTTTAAATTTTAAACAAGGGTTCTGGCCAGGTTTCCAATCCTTGGATTCTGGTCTGGTTTCAATACAGGAATTTTGTGTTTAAATTCTAAGTTCGGGTCCGAATTAAAAGTCATCTAAATTTCGAACTAAACAAATTTCTAACTGAAAAAATCATTGAACAATTAAATAAATATCATGTTACATGAGCAAATGCTATGAAATCCATTGAAAAATTCGCTAAAACCTATTTGGCTATTTTGCAGGTAGCATAATAATATATGTATATTTACTATTTGATCGATTTACCATAAACGATTGCAATAAAAATGTATTATCGTTATCGTTTATGTGCGATTTATGCCAAGACTGTCGCTATCGTCATCGTAATATATTTTTACTCAGTTTAATTAATTTTACCCGTATTTACGCACTTTTTTCACTGAACCGGACTACTTTGTTTCCCTTCTTATCATTTAAATATTCACATCTTAATATTAATTGTTACACTGTATACCGTCTATAAAATACGATAACTGGAATATTTGTGCAAAGGATAATTAAAAGGTGGAATGGTGCAGTAAATTTTAAATTAAAAATATGCGATGTTTAAAATGTGACTGGACAGGAATAATAAAACAATTAATGATACAATATTGTAGGTTTTCATGGTTCGAATAGCACAGTCCGATATTTGATCATTTAATTAGAACGTCCAATTTATTTAACGATTAATATTTTAATTCTTTTCATGTAAATTATTACAAAACAAATATTTAATAATCAAAAATGGAGCATCGCTATGAGCCTATAGAAAAAATTTCGTCTACAATTTTCCTAATAAGGGTTTTGAATCAAGTAAATATATCTTTTATATTAAATAATACATTTTTAAACTCTTTTAACAATTATTTATTTGTTCTATTATAAATTAAATATTATTTTAATAATAAAATGTAAATATAAACTAAAAGAATAATTATTTATTGCAATTATTATACGCCAAAGGAAAAAAAGTTGTATAATGATTAATTATAACCCATTTAGTTATTTTATTTGTTATTATTTAACAAAATCAAAATTATAAAGAAATATTCTGTTGGTCAATTTTCCCTGTATTTATTGAAAATGTGTTTAGTTTTTTAATTTATAGTTAAATTTGCTGTGTTATTTACTGCAAGGAATTTTTAACAGATAGCCAAAATATTTTGATTCATTACAAAAGTTAGTTAAAAATTTCATTAAAAAGTACTTTTCACAAAAAACATGTTTTGAACCCGAATATTCTTATTGATCCTTTAATATTATAACTGAATTTAATAATTTAACACTTAATTAACATTGACTGAAAGTTTAAATCTTATTTAAGAATCTATCCTAACTATAACCCTAAAACTGAACTCTTTCTAAATATTTTTTTATTTTTAATAACTTGAACCAGGATTGAAAACATTTTATGACTTGATAATCTGGTTAAAAGCGATTTGTGTGCAATTATTCCTCGGCCAATTGAAAATTTAAAATATGAAAATTAAAATATATAAAATAAAAACATATAGATATTTTGTAATGTAGCTAAAACTGTGTAATTACCGTATTTTTATATTTCGCTCACGAAAAATATTAATTTTTTATTTATTTTTACTTGAACCCGTGCAAAAATGTTTGCAACTAATCAGTGTTAAGTATAAAGTAAAGTACCTACCTGCAAT
The DNA here is from genome assembly GCA_025469235.1 of Pemphigus obesinymphae. Taxonomy (NCBI): domain Eukaryota; kingdom Metazoa; phylum Arthropoda; class Insecta; order Hemiptera; family Aphididae; genus Pemphigus; species Pemphigus obesinymphae. The sequence continues at coordinate 10,011 of JAIPRL010006594.1, forward strand.
TATATAGTGTAAAAAACGCGTTTCCTATGACTTTTTGGACTAGACGTGATTTTATATACGCAATCTTTATTCAAATGTATATAAAAATCTTCAATATATATTATCTTATAATATCCAATCGACATACATTGATAATTTTATTAACATGAGCTACTAAAAGTTCAACGGCTTATTTAATCATGGCTGAAAACGATTTTTAGAAAGTTTCCGAGCTGATATTGTAATAAATCTTAACTTCTGCAATATAACTATATGTATATTTATTAATTTATAATTTTCAAAGTGTAATTAGGATTTATGTACGCAACGAATACTGTTTTCTGTTTTGATGACGAGTATTTCTGACGGAAGCATGTTAACTTTTATTAATTTTTATGGGTCGATTATATTATAACAAAATTCATCAAATAATATAATAATCATAATTTATTACGAGGGTAAAAATGAAAGTGAAAACTTTATTTCAAATTTTGTTCTGCGGAAAAGCAACTGTGTTTGTAATATTTAGTTAATGAATGAGAATAGTGGTTGTTGCCGTTTATAATTATATGCACATTTATTTTTTCATTGTATTTCACGACCTTCCGATGAAAAAAAAAAAGAGTTATAATTTAATCATTTACAAAATTCAATTTTCTGCACGTATTTTGGTAGACTTTTCATTATTAAAGAAAAATGTAATTAATTTAAGGTATTATGTGAGATGCTATGGGATTTTCATAAACACATTTTTTCCTATCAGTTATGGTTAAATTTAATTCACAAATTTTTAATTTAAATTTTACTCCTAAACTATTATGAGAAAAACATTCTGGTACTTTTTTATGTTGAGAGTGTACGATTTTTTATTAAACTATATATACCTTAGTTATAACTAGTTACTAGTCTTCCAATAAATATTGAAATTTGATTCTTTTTTGGTGACCAAGCCTAATCTAAGTACCCTTGAATGGCGCAAGTTTTTATTTTTATAGTATCTATAGTTATTGTAGAATACTATGCTACTGTGAAATATTATTATCAATCTCTAAAAAACCACGGTAGAACATTTTAATTCAATGTTTGTGTAGAGTTAATGACTTAGATTTTTAAACATAATTAAATAAGTTTAGACACTTTATATCCCCGATATCCTCGTTCTGTATATCCGACCAGACGATTCATTGTCATAAAAGAATATTATAAAAAATAGGAAAATCTAACACGATGGATGTTTATTTTTCTAGCGTTCTTCCGTCTATCCTAACAATTAGTTTTCATACTTACTAATATTAACTATTTACAATTTTTATTCACTATAATAAATTTGAGTATTAAATGTATATGTAGTATGTGATATTCATGTTATATTACTTGTGATTGAATTTTATCATTTATAAAAACACATAAATGATATAATTATTTACAAAAAACAAATGGTTTTAAAAAAAGTATGGAATTGGTACAGGTATGATAGTTATTTTATAACAAAATAACTAAAGTATACATATATAAATCAGAAAATAAGCACACTTGCAAAGTAGGCTTTTGCAAAGTAGCTTTCTTAACTTAATTAATATTCAATTTTCAATTTGAAATTGTTGATTTAAATATGCATATTTAAAAAATCCAAATAATCAAATGGTTTAAGAAAGAGGTCTATTTTTTATTAATTAAATTAATACAATCAAATTTTCATCGTACCTGTTGCATATCTTCACGTATGCGTTAGTTAAATATTTTGATGGAAAGTCGTCTTTCGGGTCATCTGTTTCTTGTAGGTTACCACTACCGCAATACGCGTAAAGAATCCCTATGTATTTGTTGCTGTTGTGGGTTGGTGATAATCACCCCGATGGCGTTATTTGTCAAATACTTTGTAGGGTTGTAGTATTTTGGGTCGTAGGTTTCTTGAGGGTTACCACTACCATGGTTTGAGTATGGATCGTAACGTTCTTGTTGGTTGGAGATGAATGACTACTGTGGGATTTAGGTTATCAGCTCTAGGTTAATTCCAATTCGACTAGGGTTTTTGGGTGGTTTGTTAAATGTTTCTGATGATAGATGTTTGTTTTAGTACGATGAAGGTGATTGTGTATAGTATGTTGTATTGAACTATATGTCATGACCGAAGGACTTGATCCAGAAAGACGGGTTTAACGTTGAAAATCCTTGTGATTTTCATCGGGTGACCATCCATATACGGCGGTCGATGGTGATCCACTAATCTGTAAGTCGGTGCTAACAACCGAAATATAATATACCAGCAGAATTATGATCGATAAAACGGCAAATCTAACAGGAAAAGTCATGATAAAAAAGCAAATACAAAAAAATAAGAAAATAAATCCCTTCAATGTGGAAAATAAAATTTAATACGCGTATTTATCAGCTACACGTACTTCACATTTCTCATATAAAAAAAGAAAGGAAATTACTCGAGAATCCTCTTATCAATCTCAGTTTCTAAAAAAAACGCGTTTAGGATCGCAAGGAAATACCCTACGGGATTTATTTCAAAGAGATTAGTTTTATTCCGGTAAATTTTCGACGCAAATAAGGATTTTTTTCAAATGGTAACATAATCGAATTTGATCGTTCCCACTGTCGATAGGAACTCTTTTCCGCATGATCGTTTATCGATAAACTACACTACGACTGAAGGAATTGGCCGGCTGTAAACGTTTAATATGTTAACAAAATGCAAGGACACGTCTTGTGTGTCCGAGGAGAAGTAGAAACATAAATAAATTATCAAGTTGTTTGAACTGTGAAATAATATTATAATATTTTATACGGATATTTTTTTTTCTTCATCGTATGTGAACATCGTAATAGCCACATATATATATATATATATATTTTTTTTTTTGAAAAATGAGTTAAATAAGTTGGTTTTCTAGATTTGGCTACTTCTGTACGTTTTTAATGGTGTTAAGTATCTAGACATTATAAATATTTTATTAATCCAAGAAAAATCAATAAACATACGATTTTCAAATTTCGACATTTCACTGCACATTATAATGTTCTAAGGGTAATATAGAAATTTAAAAATGATGGTTTAGGAATGCGTATGGTATCTATTATTATGGAATAAGATATCACATTATTTTATTCGAGTTACATCGAACATATTTTACTTAAATACATGCAATTTTTATTTAAAAAATTAATTTGCATATTGAATTAAATCAACCATTGAAGCCCCATATATAACAAACAACCTGTAAAAAAATCATTATTCGGATATATCATATTTAATTTATCAATGACACAAAATAAGAGACAAAAAAAGGTGCATTTCGCTTGTCGGTTGTCAGCAGCTTTGGTGTACTATACATAACTATTAATATTAATGATGTTATTTAGTGTGTTTAACATTATATTAAAAGAGTTATCGTAGGAAAAAAATGTATTCAACGCGACCATTTCTATATTACAAAATATAATATTTATTTAGAATAGCTTAATTAAGTATAAGTACATCACTATTACTGTCAAATATACATTTAGTATATTTTATTTAAAGTTTAGTTCCTAATTTGATTTTTCAAAAATATAGGCAACAAAATATTGTAAGAACTCATTGATTGAATTGCTGTATATAAAAATCCTCTATACATATATATCTAGTATGTAATAATAACATAATTAAATTAAATTAAAAGAATAATCATACAATGTCAAATAATATTTAATAAATTTAGAAATGGGCGAATACTATAATTTGTATACATATATATTTTATAGGTATACATTATATATATTTATAGGTACTTTGAAGAAACGTATTATGTTGGGGGACCTCGACACCGGTGCAAGAATCGATCTAAAAGCGGGATAAAATTGCGAGACTTTGAAAAGTAGGATTTTAATTCTGAAAACTGTTCTGAATTCATCGATTTGTTTACTATGGATCGATCGAGACGTTTTTATTTTTTTTTGCTATGTTATGTATTATTAAAAAATCTTATTTTTTAAACAATGATTATATTTTAGTTTTTAAAAATAAAGAATAATGCTTCGATCGATCCGTAGAAGACAGGCTAACAAATTCAAAACAGTTTTCAGAATTGAAATCCGACTTTTCAAAGTCCAACAGTTATATTCCGTTAATTAGTCTTTTAGGTAAAAATAATAGGAAAAATTCAAAAAAGCACTGTCGTCAAGTAGCGCTTACATAAAGTATTACGACAGGTGTTAGAACTACCATCATAATATTACAGAATAATAATTTACAAATGTTTCAAAAACATGTTTCGTATACCAGACGTAAAATACACCAACGATGGCCGGCCTGTGAATATTTATTTATACCTATTGTATTTCTATTTTATTTTAATTTTATTATTTTTATGATTTAAACTTAATTAAATACAATAATTTTTAGTAATATACTTAGATATCAGGTTACAATTTTTTTTTTATATTGTACCTACTATTTGTGGTCAGGTCACCGAAAGTTCATTTAAAATATGAACTAAGTGCCTAATCAAAATAATTTAATTGAACTAAATTTACAAACCGTTTCATATTTTTTAAATAAACTTGTTTCGTTCAAGTTTAATTTTTCAAAATTAGTAAAATTATTTTAATATTTTTTTTTATGAATTTTAATTAAAAATAAATTATCATTGACTTTATCAAATAAAGTTAAATAACTTATAAAAATTGTGTGGAAAAAGTCATTTGTCAAAGCAAAATGAACTACTAAAATTAAATTCGTTGAAAATATGAGCTGAATTAAAAAAATATTGATTCAAACAGAAATTGAACTTTTTTTTGTATCGTTCATGCATTTTGAACTTAGTTTGTTTAAATTAGTTAATTCCAAGGTCTGGTTATAACCATATATATATATATAAGTATAAAATATATTAATTTGTTTTATTTAGGTAGGTACCTACTATATCTGGTGTGGGTTATTGTGTATATCTTTTTTATATATATTTCATATAACTCAGAATTATATAACGCCAACAAGAACAAAATTATTTCAAAAAGTTAATCAATAATTAGGCATTGGATACATTTGGATTAACAAACAGTTATAATATGGATGATAGGTATTCCAAGAAGTGTATTTAATGTTAAACGTATAAACTTGAACATAAGTTTAGTATTATCTCCTTAAAATTGAAATAGGAAAAATTATTCATGACACTTCTTGAAAATCTACTCAAGACATTAGATAATATAACAATTATTTTGACTGTAATTACCAGTGGTCAGATAGCGCCTCCCTTAAACTTTTGTATGTCAAATGAGATGTTAAATATTGCTGCTCCTAAATTCTGGTATATTGGAAAAACAGAGAAAGATTTGACAGGTAAAAGTATGAATACTTTTAAAATTTGTTTCATCCCTACAAAGTTAAACAACTACCAATCTACCAGTTACGTGAAATTCATTCTTCTTATTTGTCAATACAACTGAGTGAATTATTCAACATTTGTGCATAAATATTAAATAGCTATATAATATAAATGTTAGATTTATGTATGGTATTATATAAGTCTGTTTTCTACAGTTTTCTACCTAACACTGCACACATTTTTGTCATATCTTCCTATTCTTTTATATATTCTAAGAAATCTTTAATTACAAGAAAAAATTAAAATTGAGATAAGTATTAGGTCAAAATGAAATTGATTGAATAATGCCCCAGCACTAAACACAGATTCACCAAACTAAAATTGTATTATTTATATATTAGGTAATACATTTTAATAAATTAAAATTGATTACAATTTTAGAAGTTAAATTTTAATTTTATTGTCATTTTTAATTCAATATATTTAAATCATAAAACTTCATTAAGTACTTTTATAAAAATAAATATTCACGTTTTTCTGCATACCCGATATGCCCCAGAAACACTAATTTTTTAATAGTTTTTATATGCTCTATTGTAGGGTTAATAGGCAATTTTAAGATTATACATTTCAACTTATTATAAAACATACTAGGGAACTATATTAAAATGTAATAACAAGTAGGTATTAAGAATTTTTATTATTATTACTACTACTAATAATAATAAATTATAAATTATCACGAATAAATGAATTCAGTGTTGAGTAGGTAGTTATAGTTGAGTAGGTGTTATGTAATAGAATTTACCTATCATTGTAACATAATTACTTTTCTAAGTAAGCAACATAATGTTAACTTTATCATTTATTTTCGTAGTACCTAAGAGAGTAACTTTGTATAAAAGTAAATTTGTATAAATTCATATCAGAAAAATAATAAAAAATGGTAATTTTGTAGTGTATTTAAATTATGTAGTATGGTGTTTAATATATTTGGATTTTTCAGGTTTTCATTTTGGTGAACATTTTTTATATTTTCAATTTAATATGCGTTTTCCAATAATTTTAAGTAAAATATGATAATGGAAAATAGATATGTTTTTTAATTATAATAATTTTTTGAGGGTGGGTATATAATTAATATAAACATTTTGAAGATTCTTTGTTGGTATTAAGAGGATTGGAAACGGTAATTTATTAAGGGGTTGTGTAAAGACAATTATTTGAAAAATTCACGTTACGTAGTGTGTTTGTGTGAGTAGTATTTAAAAAGATACTAAATTCCATTTTCAACATACCGATTGTTCTAGTGATGCGATAAGGATTCTGAAAAATGATCTGAATTTGTCGTGTAATCTACTTTAGAACAACTTTCCCACTTTTTAAATATTTTACCTTTGATTTTCACAAAAATTGAAAATGTAAATTTTTAAATGTCCGACTATATTAACTTAATTTTTGGTTGACTCAGGGAGAAAAAAGATAATTGTATGCTTTTGCGACTATCAAAATATGCGGTGAACTACCATGGGTGTCACAATTCCAAATTTTTGGATTTAGAAATGAACGTTTAAAAACATTTCATGAATAATTTATATTATTGCAAACAAATGTTTATAATATTGTGTTGAACATATTATTTAAACTTGTTAATCGAACATCATTTTATAATATTGAAATAATTTAAGAATATATTGTTTTATTTTGTTATCCGTGTGTCTGTGTATAGTGTATACTTATAATATGATTAAGTATGGCGTACTTTTCTAGAAAATAAACGAACGTCTTATTAGTGAAAAACTGACGGGGATTAATTTACTATATATAACCTCTTTTCGTGGGCGACTAGTCCAAATTCGACAATCCCGTTTCTATAGCATTTATGTCTGCCCAAGGACTACAATTCGGCTTTCCACATTATTATGTTCTCAATCAAAGTCTCGAGACTTCGCTTGCTATTACGATATATCTCAGTATTTTGGTAAAACATTTTTAAATATATATCATCCCCTAAATTTTTACTAATTTTGAGACAGACAAATATACTTAAATAATAACATATAATAATAATAATAATAATATTTTTCTCCAAGGCTGTACAGAGCAAGTTGATGAGATTTTTCAACTTAGTCGATTTTCAAGTCAATAAGTAGGAAAAAAATATTTACGGAATCATTTTAGTTAATAATAATAATAATAATTATTAGTTTACAGTATATTATCAACAATTTAAAATAAAAATTATATCACAAGCAGTATATATGTAAAGATTGTTTTCGGAAAAATGAATGTTTTTTAGATTCAAAAGAAAAATAATATTTTGTAATGATTATTTATATTTTTATTAAAAAAGTAAAACTAAGGCAAGTAAAATTGCAAAAAAATACAGTTATCACCCTCACTCAGAACTCTGCAAAAATATTTCCGATTCTGAGTGGAGTAAGAAAGCTATTGATTTTACATTGATGTTTATTTATTTTTTATTTTTCTGTGTACAACTTTGCGACCAGAAGACGTGAACCAATCTTTAAAAGCTTAACTAGTTTCCGATAACAAACTTTATTTAGTTTGTACTTTAAAGAAGTCATTTTTCAATATTCTCAATAGTTTTTTAATGCGTACCTAAGGAAAAACTATCAAAAAATGACGAAAAAACGGCAAAAATACGATTTCGTCAAATCTAGATTATTTATTTCTTTGTAATTTCGAAAATAATGCATAAAAATTCTTAAAATTTTCACTAAATATGTAACTGTATACTATATTTATGTAAATGATTTTTCAACTTTTTAAATTCAAATTTTGGATATTTTTAGAGTATAAAACCTGACATTTAATACGATGTTAGTTGTATCTTTTTTGTAATTATATTTAAAAAAATCTTAAAAATTGTTAATCACGAATTTTTTTATAACCATTTGAATTTTTTTGAAAAAATAATAGATTTTAAAAACTGAAAATTGAATACATGATTATAACTACGTTACTCTAACAGTATGTTATTGAAATATAAAAAATAAAATAGGTAGGTATAGTCAATATTTTTTATAATAGCCATTTAAAGATTTTAAAAATTTAATGAAATATAATATTATATATTGTATACCTACAAAAAAAAAGACGGTAAAAAGTAATAATTGTTTTAGATTCTCAGTAGTGCGAGGAAGCTATTGGTTTTACAATGATGATTATTTTATTTTTTCTGTGTACTACTTTTTGACCAGAAGACGTGAATCGATTGCAATTAAAAGAGAAGAGTAGTTAACTTAGGGCACTATTACTGCTTTAGAGCGACATGCCCATCTAGTAGACTTCAATGTTTAAGCTTTACATTTATAGAATTAACTATTTTTTTCAAAAATTGCACGGCGTACACAACGTCCTTCAACAAAGTTATAAATTGACTGAATGTACCTAAAAAAGTCAAATGTAACTCTCCCAATAGAGTCAACTAGAACTACATTTATGCAATGGCCGTAATATGAATAAAATGTAGTTTTTTAATTTTTTCTATAATTTTAGTCTGTACACCTGCGGTATTGCCCGGCATAGTTGAAGCTCCATCATTGTAAACTGAACTAAATTGTATTTTGAAGTTGTCTTTTCATTACTATAGACTATCGATTATCTGATCGTAAAAGGTAATTTTGAATATGATTACTTATATTAAAAACATTCTGGGATACTGATCCAAAATGTTGGTCAAAAACCGGATCACACTTGTACAGAAGTCTAACAATGTCCAAAATAGCATTTTGTGTACATCATTATTTATTTCATTTTGTCCATGAAATGGTTCACCGCTAATGCCCAAACACAGTACAATATGTCTAGGATATTTTTGCGTGGCCATTTCGGCGTATAGCATTTTGGCGTGAAGTCATTTCGGCGTTGAAGCCATTTTTGCGCTATTACTATATTTTATTGTTTTAGTTAGTACTAATTATTCAATTTTCCTAATAGTTTATTTGAAATAAAATTTGATTAAATATTAACTGTCATTTGAATATTAAGGCGGCCATTAGCTGCTTCTGCGTACTTGTTTGTCATATCTTCTTTATACAGTACTCTTTCGTGAATATTCCATATCACAGGCATATTATATAGTGCTCGTCTTCGGTTTGTATATACTCAGCCTACATAATTTTCTTCAAACCAATCTAATAAAAATAATATTTCCTCTGGTAGTTCATCGGATAACACATTCACACTATGGAAAAGTTTCCATAGTAACTATAGTGTGCAGAACTGATAGTACGCGACAACTAATTAATAGTATGCGATATACGAACCTACTCGATAAATGTATTGATAAAATAGATACCAATTACCTATACATTGGTCAAATTATATAATATAGAATATATATATTTGACATAAATCTAATACCTATATATACTTAAAAATTTAGTATTGATAAATAATGAAAAACAAATTTCTAAAATAGTATTAAAATTAATTTTTTTTTCAATTGTCGTTATTAATTATATTACCAATTTTTTATTTTTATTTAAAATAAATAAATACATTTTTTGGAGGAAAATGGACAATGGAGGAATTAATAATGGATTTCACGCTTAAATGGTTTCTACGCCGAAACGTCCGGTTCCGCAGTACAACATCTATTAATTTCTTCATCGTTTCTATACTTTATAATCGGTTTATTATCTTTATCTGACTGTGTACATTTTTTCTTTGTATCTAAAATTACATAAATTGATTTTGAATTGGAATTAAAAACAGTTTTTAAAGATATAGTATTATTAGGGTGACATTTTGATTGTTGGTGAGTATTAAACTTTCTATAGCTTCTCTCTCATTTGTAAATCCAGTTTTTGAAAAAACTACTTCAAATTGTTAAGCACTTGGCCCAACATAAACAGGAGACAAGGAAATCAATAAGTACCCAGCATATTTTTTAGTTTGGACCAGGAGCAGAGATTTGGTATAATTACTGGTGGGGGGGGGACTGAGTTTTCTATTCTCATTGGACTTATACCGAAACCTAACTAACTGTTATTGCATGTTTACTAGTACCTATTTAATTTTTAGGTGGATGAGAAAAATGGTTATACAAGCCTTCCATGGTGTTAAAAACAGTTCTAGTCTCTTAGAAAGAGAAATATATATATGTTACCGGTAATATGGATAATCTGGCATTATCCATAAATATGCCAAAAACACTAGGCAATACACATAATTCTTACTTTTTTTAAGCATTATAATATTATATATTAGAAGGCAATATAGTTTTCTGATATAAATAATACTGACAATGGATTTTCGAAAATTTTCAAAAATTTAAAAAAAATATTGGGTCTAGATGGCTTGACTGTCACGGTATAGTGATAATAGTTCACAGTTAAATTTTGTCGGAGTATTTTTATTTATAATTTTTTTATAATATTCGGAAATATCCCCAGATTTGTTGTAAAATATCATGTAAATAATAAAAAAATATTATACACCCAGGTAATATAATTATTTTATAATTATTAAAAAACAATATATTATTTAATTCAAAATATCACTTCAATCATTAGTTTCATTAGTTAAATAGTTGGTGAATTAATTAGTAAAAAATATAGGTAATAATAATAATAGTAAATAGTAATATGTTATAATTATATTTATTAATATATAAATAATCTGTAATATTTTTTAATGTACACCACCAGATTTTTCACCTTGGAGCCACCACTGGTCGGTATATTATCTGTAATGCCTAGGTATTATTGCATACAACCTAAATTTTCCTTATTTCTGGTAACATACGTATATATATATATATATATATATAGCTATATTATATCGCTTATACAAATAATTGAAATTTAATTTACCCTAACATATTTGCACATATCGATAACCACAAGGATCATACGATAAGGCATATAATGTATACAAATGGCATATGGAAATTTGTTTTTGATTTTAGCCTGAACGCCATTAAACTTTTCAGACATCACATTTTGCCCATCGTATAATTATGTCACAATATGCAAATTATTCATAGTATTTTTCGTAAGGTAAGTAAATATATTGGCACATAGGGATTCAGCATTTTGTTTTTCCGAGACATCAATAAATCCCAGAATCCGTTCTACAATCTTGATCCTTGAGGCCAACTGTATATCTCACACCCGAAGACATCTGTTCTTGTTTAATACACCTAAAATTTTCATAAAATAATTTTTATCTTTTTTAAATTAAATTTTGTTTACTGGTAATTTATATGTTAGATTCTTACCTAGCCTCATCACACATTATATTAAAAACTCTAGTGTCTTCAATTTATTTTGTAATTTTATATCTTATGTTTTCTGTACATTAATGAGCCAACTCATATAATTGGTAGTTCATTGATACTTTTCTGAAAATTCTGTATAGTTCTTTGAAATTAAATTGCATATTTCTTTAAAATTGGCTATAACAATATTATAATACTACAATGAAAAAGCCAGGGAGGCACTTCGTTCGTCGTGTATCAGTAAGAGTGGATATATTGAATTTGAAACAAAGATAAATCATTGTGTCCAAAATACGAAATTCCTAACTAACTAATAACTAAAATGTCCTAAATTTAATTTAAAATTGTAAGAATATTCCTTGTGTAACCATTGTTTAAAATAAATATAATAACAATAAAAAAAAAAAAAAAATGTTAAGAATAAATTTTATAGTTTAATTCCAATAGTTATAGCATATAAAGTAATAGGTATTTAATTAATTTTAATTGTTTAAAAATAAAAATAACTTAATTTTAAGTAAGTTGATACTTTAAGTAGGTACCTTGATTTATAGAAAGCTTTGATTCATCGTGTCCTATAAAAGCTAATCCTTGACAGCTCAAAAATAGCGTTATGTCAACAATAGTTTTCAAATACTAGATATTTTTCTCTACAAGAAGCTTGTGGCTTGATGATGATTGAATGTGGATACTTTCTGTTGTTTTATTTCAAATATATGTGCTTCATTTAGCAATACAAGTTAAATGTTGTTTATTAAATGAATGCCCATGAAGTTTACTTTGTTTATTCCTTTTTTTCTCTTGATCCCGCTAACTAGAAATAATGAACATTATTTTTAAATACGATAAAAACATAATAAGGATAAAAATAATTAATACATAATTTAAGAAAGTTTTTCAATTAATGTTTTTTTAAAAATTATTGTTGAACCCAGTACTCATAAATATAGCATATTCATTATCACTCGCCGTGCTAAGATTACGACTGAAAAAACAATAAATAGCATCACGTTTAAGACTATATTCTAGCCAACTAAAACTTGAGTAATACATTAGATTAAACTCACGGTTTTATTTCCAAAAACAGTTTTTGGATATGACTATTGTTTAAAAATATAATAATAATAGTTAATAATAAGTATAAATGTACAAACATTTTATCAAATTTAGTTTTATCCTTGCCTCAAGCATTAGACGAGATGTGCCAGTCAATAAAGTTCCTAGATCACACGTTTCATATACCAAATCGACACATTTTATAGTAATTTCAACTAAACCTAAACGACTACATTTATAGGGTCGTCTGGGTCAGTACCATCTGTGATTTCTGTACTACACATGGATATGGCAGCCGGGTTATTTACGTTAAAAAAAATCAAAAAACTTTTTAGACATTTAATAGTATATACCGTCAATAAGTGTGACTTGAAACTGCGAGGTGAATTGAAACTTTTTCTTATCATTACCTCAAAAAAAAAAAAAAAAAACAGAATATTGTGCGGAATGAACAATAATAAGTTAAAAATAGTACACATTTTCGTCGAAGCGGCAACTTGACGGCGTAGCGAACCAAAAGGACTACCACGATGTAGACTCGACAAAATATATTTATATTATTTATATATAGATCTATTTTATCATGGATGTAGGGAAAACGGTGTAGTCACCACGAACTTGGTGGTCAGATAAGGATATTACCACAGATTATATGAATATATTCATATTTCAGTTGCATTAGTGCTGTCATTAAACACGGACGTTGTACGGTCGTTTACTGTGTTATCCGCTCTTATCTGTGTTTTCGTAAATTTAATAATAAGTGTAACTTAATTACTCATATTTAATAAAATTGTACCTTAACTGTATAAAATGTTATGTACATTGTGTACAGAAGAAATATTTGATGGAGATGAATTAAAATGCTCAAATTGTAAAGTGCTATTCCACTTCTAGAGAAACAGCTTTTCGAAAATTGAACTCTCAATTTAAAGCGAAATGGTGCTGTCAAAATTGTAAATTGAACATGAAAAAATCCACTGATGATACCGTAAATAATTTTGTTTGCTCTAATGAAACTTTAGTAACATTAAATGATTCAATAATGTTTATGAGTAATCAGTTCGATGACTTTGGTAAATAACTACAAGAAATTCTAATTTCGGTGAATGAATTAAAAAAAGAAAATAAATTGTTAAAAGATGTATACAAAAAGTTAAACCTTGATCTGAATATGTTATCAAAACGGATTAATATTTTAGAACAAAAATCGCTTGTGAATTTCGTGGAAATAGTGGGGGTTCCGGAATTGAAAAATGAAGACTGCTGTAAAGTAGTTGAAAATATTGTAACTAGTTTAGGCCTAAACTTTCAAATATCAAATGCGTTCCGTGTTCGCTCCATGATACCAAATAAATCAAAGAAAATTATTGCTGAACCACTTCTTTCGAAAATAAGAAATAGCTCATGGATTTAGTGAAAAAGAAGAAATTCAATTTAAAACATGTGAACGACAAATGGGGTGATAATGGTATTTATGTTAACAATGCTCTTACTACTTTTAATAAAAATCTGTTTTACAAGTAGAATGTTTGCGAAAGAAAAAAAATTTAAATTTGTTTAGTTTAAAGATTTCAAAATTTTTATAAAAAAGAATGAAACTTCAAAACTAATCATTATACATGATGAAAATGACCTATCAAAACTTTATTAATCTTGTTCTCATATAGTAAGATAAACTAAGAACATCCAATATGTTGGATACCAATACAAACTTTTTAAACAGTTATTTAGATTTTAAGACACAGAACTTTATTTCAATCTCAGAATTTTATAAAATATATAATCTAGTTAATGACTTATCTTTTAAAATATTTAGTTATAACTTAAGTAGTATTAATGCCAATTTTGATGAGTTAATGTTATTTTTGGAAAGTGATGTATACGGAAAGGATATAAATAGAATTGTTCTTACTGAAACGTGGCATGATACTTACTTATGGAATTTTTATATTCCTGGTTTTGAATTATTCTTCTCTAGAGTTAAAAGAAATTAAAACGATGGTATTATTATTTTTGTTAAAGATCATTTTAATGTTAATTTTCTAGAATATGACTATATAGAAGCAAATATTATAAAATTACAATTCGAAGTTTTCAACTCTACTTTTATTTTAATTTGTGTGTATAGATCTCCGTCCAATGATATTAATGAATTTCTGCTAGGCTTGAAAATGTGTTAGATTCCGTTAAAGGTAGTAATGGAAATATTACTATTATTGGAGACATATAAATATGACATATAATACGACATATAATAGGTCGTAATCATGATGATACTTCATACATGGATACTATCTTAGAGTATGGATTTAAGTCCTATATAAATGTGTACACAAGAACCCCATTAAATTCTAATCATTCTTGTTTAGATCATATTTTTCACAAAAATACCAGCAATAGAAATACAAATATATATATGCAAATAGTCATACAAACAGATATTACAGATCACTACTCCACTATTATATCAATAGGTATAAAAAATACAATAAATAATTCTACTGATAAAGTTTTAAAAGTAATTAATTATAAGAAATTAAATGATTTACTTACTAAAGATAGTTGGTCTGATATCTATTGTGAAAATGATGTTAATGTATGTGTTGATTCTTTATTAAATAGAATAATTATGGCCATTAATATGTCAACAACAATAAAAGTAATTAATTCTAAAAATAAACGTTTAAAAGAGTGGATGTCTTCTGGTTTATTTTGTTCTTTGAGGCATAAACAAAAATTATTAATTCAAGTTAAAAAACATCCTAATAATCATAAACTTTTTGCTTACTTCACAAAATTAAAAAATACATTTAGATTCATTATGAGCTGCTAAAACAAATTTTTTTAAAAATAAATTTAATAAAGTCTCTTATAGTCCGAAATTTACATGCAAAGTAATCAAAGATGTTGCAGACTCCAAAAAGCACGACAGTAATAAATTTAATTCGGTCAAAAATGGTGATAATATTATCTATGCAAACGAAAACCCACATAAAGTTGCTAATCTATTTAACTCGTTTTTTACTAATATTGGTAGAAATCTTGCAAACAATAGCTTAATTAATCCTGATTATGTAGAAGATTCATCAAATGAACTATTTGATCTTTATTTGAATGAAATTATAAATGAATAAGAAGTTTTTCAAATTATTAGAAACTTAAAAGACGAAACGGCCGTTGGATTTGATGGTGTATCTGTAAAAACTTTGAAATGTATAGAAAATAATATTATAAAGCCTCAAACAAACATATACAATAAAAGTATAAAATATAAAATATTTCCTGTTAAATTTAAATTAGCAATAGTCAAACCTTTACATAAAAGTGGAGATAAACAAAGCATAAATAATTACAGGCCTATCTCAATGTTAAGTAATTTTTCTAAAATTCTTGAAAAAATTGTTAAAAGATTGATGTCCTATTTAGATAAGTTTAAGCTACTCTCAAAAAACCAATATGGTTTTAGACCTGGTATTGGAACGGAAAATGCCTTGTTCAGTGCAACTAAGTTTATCTATGAGTCTCTTGATAAAGGTAAAAAACATTAGCCATTTTTCTAGACCTTGCTAAGGCTTTCGATTCGGTTGACCATTCCATACTTATTGATCTACTCCCTTCATTTGGTATTAATAATTCATGTTTGAATTGGTTCAAAAGTTATTTGCAAAATAGGAAACAAAAAGTTAAAATTAACGAAATAACTGGTGATTATATGTTAATTGACTGCGGTGTACCACAGGGCAGTGTTCTTGGTCCAACTTTATTTATCTTATATATTAATAAAATATGTAATATCAATATCAATGGTCAAATAGTTACATATGCTGACGAAACTTGTCTATTATTTTCTGCTGACTCTTGGTATGATATTTGCACAAAAGCTTTAATTGGTTTCAAAAAGGTAATTTATCATCTAAATCAAAGAAAACTGACACTAAATTATAAAAAAACAAATTTCATGAATTTTACGATAAATAATTTTGAAAATAGTTTTGATGAACTACCAATACATTTTTGTG